>WAAG01080679.1:50177-88521 GCA_013390105.1 Tichodroma muraria
TCAGGACTGTGGGTGCATATTAGCTGTTAAAAAGCAGTTTACATACCTTAGCTGCACTCAGCCAAGAAGCAGCCACAGAACCCAACCCAATAAATCACAACAAGGGGAAAACAAAGAGGAGATGCAGAGCGAGGGCAGCAGGACACTCACAGTTTCAGCCCAAAGGAACGGGAGATGAATGTTTCCAGCAGTTTCCAAGAAACAATGCTCCCTTATTCAAACTCAGTCACAGTTCTCTGGTGTAGTTTCTGTTATCTGGCCACTTCTCATCAGTAGTTTCTTCTGGAACCATAAGAAACCACACAGACACCTTGCTAAGATGACACAGAACTCTTTGATTGCTTTTTAGAAGGGTTTGCTGCAGTTTCAGCAGCACGGATTTACCTTGTATATTGCAGGAAGGGAGTGAGAAGTGGTAAGGCAGCCCCAGTTCAGATCATCTGCACTGATCACTGTGGAAGCTCAGCTACAACCTGAGCCCACAGCACACTTGAAACAAATAATGACACTCAGGATTCACCCCCTTCATGCTGAGAGGAATGTTGGCTCTGGAACTGTGTGGTAGGAACACAGATAAGCTATCTGGCTGCTGGGAGTTTTATTAGAAGCATCCATCTAATAGGATAATCCCAAACTCAAACAGCTCTCCCCAGGGTCAGAAGCCACAACTATGCTCAGCCCGTACAGAAGAACCACAGGTTTTCTCCATAACAGCTTCCTGTAAAAGTCACACATTTGTCAATGCAAAAATCTGCTGGATACTGGAAACAGAGAATGTGGAGAGAGTATGAAATGGAACGTAATTTAAAACAAATAACACAGAGACTACCACCAAGTGTACTATTGGCTTTTATACAGAGCTGAGTGAAACCCATTGGAGTTTTCCTGTTTAAAAGAAGCTGCCACACAATTTTGAGACTGTAATCCCAGTGCCACATATTTTAGGAATACGAGAAGACACTTTGCTTCTATTTTGGCATAGATCACGTGTGAGTTTACTGGAAACCCAAATTCAAACACAGAAATGGACCAGATTAAATACAAAGGGAAAATTACAAGTAACTTAAGCCTAAATATTATTTGAGGGTAACCAGTGATAAGAAGACGGAAAGTGAGGGACAGATACCCAATTAATAAAATGTCAGCTTGAAATGCTGTGAGTTGAACAACATAACTCTTTCAGAGGAATATTAGAAACAAAGCAGAAGCCAGTTGGAAACAGCAAGTGACGTTGTCTTGCCTGCTTTACTTTCACTGAGCAAAAGAGCAAAGAGTAAACAAAAAGTTCAGGGAGAAAATGCAAAGGTTATTTCAAAATTCTTTTAGCTTTAAAATTTCAGCAATACATTGGCATGAAGCTTTAACTTTCTCTGTGTCCCTCTGAGTGGTGCAAAATTCTGTCTCTTATTTCCATCAGTGCTTTGTGGGTTGTTCTGACGCTTTGCTCAGCATGCGCTTGCCTTTCTAACAAGCCAGGGCAGCCAGAGGATGCACTCCTTGGTAATATTAAAAGAGCAGAAAACCACTCCAGAAACACGTGGCAGAGATGAGTAAGCAAAGCCTTCCTGGTTGTTGATCTGTGATAGACTCAGCAACTCCAGCAGAGGAAATATTTATCTTAGAAGGGTGCACAGCTTCCGTTAGGTTTTCTTTCCAGCACTAAAACCTGGTGCTGAAAGCTTTCATGATCAGATGATTTTATTTCTTTCTTCCTTTGAGTCACAGCAGTGCCTTTTGTTGTGTGCTGTACCTGCTTAAGCAAACAGCTAGTGCTATTTGGTGAACTTTGGGGGCCAGGAAGGAAATTTCTCGCAAGGGTGCAGTGACAGAGCAAAACATTCACCTCCACTGCATGTTAGCAACACAGATAAATAGCAGAGCAGATTGGCTGGGTCACAGGTAGGAGACCTCCCCTCCTCCAATAAAAGCTGCCTTCCAAGGCTGGGTCCCTGGAATCCTAACAGTGCTGTTAGGCCAAGAGCAGAGATCCTCATGCCTGTGGTATTTGCTCAGAGGGCATGACCACTTTGGGCAAGTCTTTCATGTGAGTCAGCTTTAGCTGATCCATGGGAAAATTCCTTTGTGTTGTCAGGCAGGGTTTGCTCACAGTTTCAAAGGATTATCCGACTGAAAGGAAAATACATCTAAATTTTAGCATATTTTGGTCAGGTCTTTGACTAAACACGGTGCAAAGCAAAGGATGCTCAGCTTTTTTGCAGGCCACTTTTAATGAGGAAAGCCCTCTATAAGGAGCATGCAGAAATATTCCACCCTATCTCTGGATTCTACATCATCTTTGACCACACCAAATGTCATATGTGCAAATACTGATGAAATAGATTCAGGTAAAAAATGTAAATTCCAATAATGATGCCTAGAGAAAGTAAAGAACTAATCCTGCAAACACTTATTCGTTTGGTTACCCTGTGTCTTGTCAGGTTCTTCAGTCACACAAGAAGGGGCAGCAGGGTCAGGGCAAAATCAGGGCAGAGTATCTTCCAGTCCCCTTCTGTGTCTATGTGTGAGGAACATCCAGAAACCTCCACTGCCCCATTGCTGTGGAAGAGCTGTTCATTCAGAACTGAACAGGGGCACTGGAAATCTTTGTGTCATTTCATTGCCACATGGCTGTGACAGTCAGGCCTCTGTCAGTTGAACCCACTGCCAATAATGTGCAGCATTAATGAAATGGCAGGATGCAGGTCTGCCTTCTTCCAAAGCCTTCCTGTACCTGAAGGGTTTCTGCAAGAAAGGTGGGAAGACACTTTTTGCATGAGCATGGAGTGACAGGACAACGTGTAATGGATTTAAAACTGACAGAGAGTAGGTTTAGATGAGATATGGGGAAGAAATTCTTCCCTGTGAGGGTGGTGAGGCCCTGGCACAGGTTGCCCACAGAAGCTGTGGCTGCCCCATCCCTGCAAGTGTCCAAGGCCAGGCTGGATGGGGCTTGGAGGAACCTGAGATAATGGCAGGTGTCCCTGCCCATGGCAAGGGGTTGGAACTGGCTGGTCTTTAAGATCACTTCCAACCCAATCCATGATTCTGTGATTCCGTAACACACACACACCTTGTCTGTATCCTTGGTGTCCCACTGCCATGTAAACCAATGGTCCCTTTAGGATGGTGAACATGTCCTGGGTTTTCAGAGCCATGCTGCATGTACCTGAAACCTGGCTGAATTCTCCTCTGGTTCAGTTATTGCTTCCCTAAAAAAGCCTGTTTCCATTATGCCTCAAAGACAACTTCAGTGATTAGAAGAGGTTCATATGTTGGCCAGCAAGAAATCCTGCTCTTCTGTCACAAAGAACTTGAGGACAGTTTGCAGGGAATGAAGAGCTTGCAAACTGGATGCATGGAAGGAGTAGTTTAGTCACAGACTCCTGGCTAATGTAAATTCTCGTAGCCTTTTGCCTTCAGTGGATGAAACTGTTATTCTACATCAGCTGAGAAGGGCAATACAGTGCCTTGTAATCACTCAGCCATCAGTAGTGTCAAGAAAGAAGTTGCTAATCACACTTTTGTTTTTTCCAGTGTAAGTTGCCAGTCCTTTTTTTATGAAGATAACCTTCAAAATGCCTTCAACCTCACTGCTGCTTAAAGTCTGTCAAGGTGAGCTCTCTGACAGAAATCAGATTAGTCACTGCTCTTGCCTTTACTCACAGCAGGCTGTGAATCTTCAAAAAGTATAAACACAAGATCCATAGCCTGAATCACAGTCCATCCCCAGCATCCCCATGAAGTGAAGAATCTAGGTGCTGCTCTGAAGATGTGTCACATGTGAGGTGAACCCTGTGAGGAGATTTCTGGTGGCCCGCAAATGCAGAAAGAGTAGCGATCCCACTAGATGTCCCTCCACCCCTTTATGCTCTTGCAGAGCATTGGCATTATGAACTGTCCCAGCTGTGCTCAGGTGCTGAACCTGGAAAATGGGATGGATCCCTGTTACATGGAGCTTAAGGAAGAAGCAATGCATAAACAGCTGGGAGATGCTTGGAAACTGCAGCAATGGAATTCATAAACATTCCTGAATGCACCCAGTGATGGCTGCCCATGCAAATAACTACACATTACTCAATTCTGCCACACTTTATGCTCACAAGAGTCTTACAAAGGAGGAGGAGCCTCTGGTCCTGTAGAGGATGTCCCAATGGGCACTGAAACTCTCCGTATGATGCAGCCCTTCTGGGGATGCATGTCAGCTAAAAGAGCTTCAGTGACTCCTGATATTTTCACCATTTAAAAAAGGCTTTATGAAAATCTGTTTCAGCTTCTTGGCTGTTTGTGAAGAATTTGTTGTGGCTACAGTTTGCATATTTGGTGTCCCCACAGATGTTTGCGAAGACCTTGTGAGTGTGTGTGTGTGTGTGCGTATGTTACTTGCTACAACATGAAGTACTTGAAAAGTAAATACAGTGAGAAATATCAGTACATAACATTCCTCAACACAAGTCACTGGAAAATTGTTTGGAGGTTGTGTGTCATGTACACAGAGGTTTCCACAGGTGTTCCCTACGAACTCAATTGAAAGTCCTTGTTTTACAAAGGCTTCTGTATAACCAGTCTCAAGTCCCATGTGCTCAGACCCTCACAGTTGCATGAGGCCAATCAGGATATTTATTTCAGTACTAAATTTTAGAAGATGACTGAATCAGTCCCAAAGTGCACAGGCAACTAAACCCTATTAAAACCCAGAAAATACTGACAATTAGACACTTAATCTAAAGAGTTGGGGTTTGGATATTGTATGAGGTGTAAGGTAGCACAATATTCACATTCACAAACAATAAATTACAAATGACAGCTGACACGGTTTTACCCTAGAACTGGGAATAAATTAATTTGCAAACCAGCAGGGGCAAAACCCCCAAACTAATAAATGTTTGAATCATATGCAGTTATAGAACCAGGGTGAGGGAAGGGATTCTGCCCCTCTGCCCCACTCTACTGAGTGGGCCCTGCAGGGCTGCATCCAGCTCTGGGATCCCAGCACAGGAAGGACAGGGAGCTGCTGGAGCCAGGCCAGAGCAGGGACACCAAGGGGATCAGAGGGGTGGAGCAGCTCTGCTGGGAGGAGAGGCTGAGGGAATTGGGATTGTTCAGCCTGGAGAAGGGAAGGCTTTGGGGTGACCTCATTGTGGCCTTGCAGTGCCTGAAGGGAGCCACAGGAAAGACGGAGAGAGACTCTTGACAAGGGCCTGGAGTGACAGGAGAGGGGGCAATGGCTTCACACTGACAGAGAGCAGGTTTAGATGGGATATGAGGCAGAAATTATTCCCTGTGAAGGTGGTGAGGCCCTGGCACAGGTTTCCCAGAGAAGCAACCATCTTTTCAATGTGATGCAGGCTTTAGACAAGATGTTTTCTGTGATAACCATTGCTTACTTACTTAATTACTGAAGGGACCCATCTCTTCCTAGTAATTTTAAATCACCTGTTGTGCTCTCAATATCTGTTGAAAAATATTTGGAAGTGACCATAATGTCATTATGAAAACACAGTAACTTGGCTACTAATACTGAAACAAGGCTGTGTTACATGTACTGTTCAGCTGGAGAAGAGCAGACTGAGGCCAGAGCTCACAGCAGTTCTGCAGCTTCCTCAGGAGGGGAAGAGGAGGGGCAGGCCCTGATCTCTGCTCTGTGGGACCAGGGACAGGACCCAGGGAACGGCTGGAGCTGTGTCAGGGGAGGGTTAGGGTGGGTATCAGGAAAAGGTTCTTCCCCCAGAGGGTGGTGGGGCACTGAACGGGCTCCCCAGGGAATGGTCACAGTCCCAAGGCTGCCAGAGCTCCAGGAGTGCTTGGACAGTGCACTCAGGGATGCACAGGGTGGGATTGTTGAAGTGTCCTGAGCAGGGCCAAGAGTTGGACTGAATGATCCTGGTGTGTCCCTGCCAACTCAGGATATTCTGATTCTATGATGCCACATTTCATCTCTGATACATGTAATAATTTTTGTGTGACACTGTCAGCCTTAGAAACTCTCAGTAGTGCACTAAGTCAGGTAACCCAAGCCCCCCTCACAAGTGTACTCAGTGTAATTGAAGCTAAGGAGTGTTTACAGGTACATGATTTCTAGAACTTTTGATACCAGGGCTAAGAATAATTTGCATACGAGATAGAATCCAGTATTCAAGTTTAGGCCTGTAGAGCACATGACTTTTGCCTTTAGTTTTGAAAGCAGAGATTGCTTTCTGGGGTACTGGGATTATTTCCATAGAGGGTTTCTTGAAACTAAAAAAGCCACCTGTCTGCCAAGGCCCAGCTACTTTTTGAGACACTATTTGCACACAGAACTGCCCAAGGGCTTTGCTACAAGGCAGAGCCTTGGGTTCCTGCAGTAGTGAAAATGAGACCTGGGAGGCAGGGCAGGTAGCTGGCAGGGCAGGGAATCTCAGGGTAGGGAAAAGGGCACCATCCCAGCACCTCTGAAGGAGGCAGAGAAGAAAGAAGCAATGGCATCAGGAGCCTCCATTTCTGAAGAGCTGTAGACAGTCCTGAGCTTGCCATGCAGCTTTTGGCATAGCTTTCTATTCCTCAAAAACTCCACAGAAAGGTGTATCCAGCCATCAGAGTACCTGATTACACAGCACTGCGCCTTCTGCAAGGTCCCTGACCTCACAAAAGCATGTCCTTGCAAACAGAGGCCATTCCACTTGAGCAGAAGAACACAGAGGAGAAGACAAGCTTGTGGCACTAATAAAGAGCTTTCTGGAAATCTGGAACATTTTTCTTTCCCCCTTGCTTTTCACTTAGGTCACAGCTTGGGCTTTTCTAGCAATGGCTGGGAGCCAAATTCCCTAAAACTGCTAGAAAGGCAGTTCTCATACTATTTACAGCGTAACTAGAAGCCAGAATTAGCAGATATCTCATGAGTAAGCTCATTCTCATGAGATTTCTGGTCCAGCTTTGCACAATGGGGGAGACAGAAGTGTTATGGCAGGACCATCTTAAGCTTCGTACAAATATTACACGCCCAGACTAGTGCACTGTGCTTTAAACTGAAGTGTTTTAAGCAAAGGTGTGCCAGCACCCCAGAAACAGAAAAAGGGAGTTCCCTAATGACATGTTTATCTCATATTTTGGCAGGGAGAGCTTTTCAAAGCCTCTGGTCTGTGTGCTGCACACAGATGGGGCCAGGATACAGTATGTTTACTGGCTGGTTTTGGTGGGGCTGTCCTTCTTCAGGAGCTAGGAGATGTGTTTTGGATTTCTCCCACTTCCCCAAACAGGCCTTCTCCTTTCCCGAGATGAATTGTTAACTATTGAGCTATGAGGAAAAAGAAGACACATCCCAG
Source organism: Tichodroma muraria (assembly GCA_013390105.1). Taxonomy (NCBI): domain Eukaryota; kingdom Metazoa; phylum Chordata; class Aves; order Passeriformes; family Sittidae; genus Tichodroma; species Tichodroma muraria. The sequence goes on from WAAG01080679.1 coordinate 57,476, forward strand.
AAAGGTCACGCTCTTGGACTTCTGAGGATCCTTCTGGTTTGGACTCAGAGCTGACATGAGTTGGGGTGAGAAACTTCAGTATGTGGGCGTTTGCTACATGTCTCCTACTGTAAAAACTCTAGGGCCAAGGGAACTTCAACATGCAATGCACCTGGAGTGTTCAGGTGCACTAGGAACGAGTATTTCAGAGCCTTAGGGTGCCTCGTGCTACACTTGAGGACCAAATAAACACATTTTATGGGTTTGGACCAATGTGCTCGTCCCTCTTCTAGTTTCTGGATTTGCAGATTGGTGTCTGAATTTAGTTTCAATTTATTGTCAGGTAGCAAAAGTGAAAACCACTCAATTATTCTGGGTGAACTCCTCATCTAAATTATCACTTCCTTTCCTCTGAAAACACAAGGTAAACCTCAATTCATAGGAGCATCTTCTTGCTAAGCAGCTATTTATGTGATGATTCAACAACGCTTGAGGTTCTCATGTCAAACTTGAAAGCAATTAGAAATGATGATTTATGAACTAAAGTGGTATGGAAACCATATGTCAAGAGACACAGGGAGCTTCACGGCCTTCCTCAACAGCAACAGGAGGATTTTAATTTATTTCAGTGTGTTTAGACTTTAGATCTAACTTTTAAATTGGGCTCAGTGAAGAGTCTTTTTCTGTTACTGTTTCTGTTAGAAAGGAAGATCTGCTCCTATGTGTACTAGAGGCAAGGCCAAAATTCTTTTTTTAATATATATTTAAGAGCAGGATCAAACCACTATTTATTTATACACCAATTAAGAAGTTCCATCCTTCCATCTGGGAAAATGCTGTCAGACCAAATTTGTTACGTACTGTACATTTTATTTTTGGAGCTGAGAGCTAACAGTAAATTGTGACTTTTTTTTCCCAGCAGAAAAGATACAGTGAATGTTTTCAGGCATTCCAGGAATTAGATCAAATTTTGAACTGGAGGCAAAATCGGTGGTTCACATCATGAAAAACAAATCATAATAAAAAAAACACAAGAAAAAAAAAGAAAAAAATCAAAACCTGTGTAATTATATTAGTTAGACTAATATTAACAGCAATTAATGTCACTGTTATTTATTGATCAATGCCTATTACAACTGGCATTTGGGAATCAATTCCCAAGAAGCTGTGGCTGCTCTACCCCTGGCGGTGTCCAAGGCCAGGCTGGATGGGGCTCTGAACAATCTGGGATAGTGGAAGATGTCCCTGCCCATGGCAGGGGGTTGGAACTGGATGATCTGTAAGGTCCCTTCCAACCAAAACCTTTCCGGGATTCCATGCTATCTGTGGTTTCAGGAAAATTGTGGTAATTTTTCAGCAAATTCTCATTCACTGTTTCCAGCACATCAGTCCCACTTCTTCATCTTGCTCATGCATGTTCTTCACAGCAAACAGTCCAGCGAACTTTTTATGGAAAAATTTTTCTGCTTCAGGGTAAATTCTACCCAAATCCTGAAGAACAGTTCCGTGAAGTGGCCGGAAGGAGCATTTGTGATTTGCTTTAGAAACCTAACTGCAGAATTTACATTCCTCAGGGAACAGGGACATTAGCTCTGATGACATTTTTTCCAGTAAACTGGCTGGAAGTTCAAATATTTGCAGCAAAATATTTCTGTTGACCACTGAGATATGTGTATGGATCACAACAGCAACACATAAATTTTAAATAGGTCAATAGATAATTTCCAGGGCTAGTCAGGAAACAAGGACTCCATTCCACACCTAAGAAAAAACTGACACCAAAAACTGAGAAAAGTATTGCTCAACAAAAGCTGAAATTTCACAAAGTTCCATGATCACCATTTGCAAGTCAATTGAATGAAGGTTCATCAATTTAATTATTTCTTTTATCTCAGTTTATCTTACTGGATATAACATGATTTGAGAATCATGTTTTTTAGTCACATTATGGAAGTTTTCTCCATCTGAAACAGCTGCCTCTTTCAGCAGGTCTCTCTTGAGCTCAGAACATGAAGAGGGGTAGCTCAAGAAATTATTCTTATAAAATAATATTACTATTTTCTGTAATAATGCAGAATAATACAGAAAACATTATTTTTCTTGGAAAAAATTTTTAAAAGCAAAGTTATTTAGTTTTCTAGTTCGCTCATACAGAAAAAAAACCAAACAACCAAAAACCCAAAGAAATGGTCAAACCAGCTTGATCTAGAAACTCCACAAACTTTTTGTACCCTGGGATCAATGCAGCATTCAAAAGGATTTGGCATAAAGGGCATCCTATGGTTTAGGAGTACCTGATGTATGAGCAAGTGCTCAGAGGGAGGGATGCCTAAAGCTTTTTATAACATACACAAAAAATCCATGTAAACTCACTCCTCCGGCTCTGATTTCATTCACCTTGATACACTGGGCCATCACATAAAGAAATTGATGCAGTAAAATTCTGAGGAACTCGCAAATTACTGGTTGGGACCTGTTAGAACTGGTGGAACTTGACAAAAATAAGAATACCTTTCATTTTCCTCAGGCACTGATGCTGAGAAGGCAAAACTTTTAGCCAAGGACAGGCAGCAGGACTCTTCAGATCATCCTGTGCTTCATCAAAAACAAGTCCTGCAGGACGATTTGTGTGTATTACACTGTGCTAGTAGCAGGTTAATAAAAAGAAGGCAATACACCTGAAAATGTCTGTATTATGAAATATTTTGCGTCTTGGCCGGTTTTTGCTATTCCCGCAGCAAAAACAACTCATCCTGTCTTTTTCATTTAAGAAGGAATTATTTTTTATGCAAAAGCTTCTTACAAAATTACATGTTTGGGATTTGAAACTTCTAGAAAATTAACTTTTTCCCAGACTAAGATGGGAAAATATCCTTCTCAGAAAAAAAAAAAAAAAAGAAAAAAAAGAAGAAAAAAAAGAGGTGCTTTGAAAAGCTGTAAGCATCTGAAATCAACATGTTTTAACAGATTATAATTTTTAACGTCAGCAGACCCAAAAGATGCTTGCAACAATCAGGATGAAAGAACAGTGCAATGCAGGTTCATTACAGCAGACTTTTTTCCTTTTTTAAATCTCCACAAGTTGCTTGCTTTGGCATCTGAGAAAGGCCTTATGGCACACATATCCCAGCTCCTGCTACTTTTTTCAAAATATTGAATTTCTTTTCTAGGAAGCATGAGCTGCTGGTGTGAGGAGAAGGAGGAGGAAGAGCAGGTCTGATTGGGTTCTGTCCGTGTCACTTGGTCTCTTTAAGTTCTGGTCCGTTTTGGATGTCATCTTGTGCTGTTAGCGCCAGACATCTCTGTTCATCAGTTTGTTTGAAATTAACCTGTGTGGTCCTTAACCTACTAAATACCCCTGTGCTGGAGTCCAGGGACAGTGAGAAACCCAAAATGCTCAAAAACTTACACATTAACTTCTCTCAAAGCTGAGGACTGCTCTGAGCAGGAGTTTGGATCTGTTGCTTTGCAGGGAGAGACAAGAATGCGTAGTTTGTGATCTGATATCTCATAAGAAAACAGCAGAGGAGTTGCTTAAATATCCCAGCCTGTAATGTGTTGAATGGGCACTGAGGCTGCTCATTCCCTACCATCTGTTCTGTGAGGAGTTAGAGCACTATGGAGTTCTTCTTTCAGCCTGACAGATCCAAAGACACTTTTATCTGGGAGAAAAGTGCCCTCAAGGGGAAAATGGTAGGAGATAAACCTTCTGCTAAGACTGTGCTTGCTGGCATCGTGGCCTTCATTCAGGAGCACTGAAGAGAAGTGGGATTAGAGCAAAACCTGCTGACATGTGTTTGAATGAGACCTATGCAAGAGTGTCGGTCAAGCAGTGCCCTAAATCTGCATCTATTCCAGGTGCATGCCATGATTGGTCTCCACAGGGGGTAGGGATGAGCCAAAGGGAAGCGGATCACAGAATCTGCTTTTTGGCATCCCTACATTTTGGTTGCACAGCCACACACAAGCATGACCTTAGGCTGCCATATGGATGGGGCATCCTTGTGAGGTAGATTTTCACAGCCTGGGTGGGCAAATGGTGCACCAGGAAAGAATGCCAGCGCAGGAAGCCAAGGGCTTGCTCAGCCCAGAGTGTCTACAGGGGTGGCTGCTTCCATCGTAAAGCCGTGGCCCAAGAGGAGAAACACTGGGCAAGCAAAGCATTGCTGAAGCTGCCTGGGAGACAGAATGGGTTCTTTGTGTCCATTCCACCATTTCCAGTGAAGGGCTGTGGGAGCAGCAGAAGCGTCACCTCTGCACGCATCCAGCTGCTTGCTAGACCCCCAATGCACACCCCTGGGGTTCAGCTGGCTGTGCCCCAGGCCAGCCCAGCCGTGGTGCAGCTGTGTGACCTTGGATCTGACTGCTGGGAAAGAGCTGGGGAAAGCCTCTCTGGGAGACTCTCCTCTTCCCTTGCGAGCCACCCTTAAGGGCCTCAGCCTTGGTGTTTGCATGAGCTACAAAGCAGCTGTGCCTGTGCTTGGCCATGCACCTCACTGATCCACACCGTGGTCCTGCCTCATTTCTCCAAATTTTCCTGGCCATCACTGACCAGCTGGCTGCTCCTGCTCACTGGCACTCAGGTCCCGTGACTCTTTTGCATTCAGGTGCTGCAGGGCTGCACCCTGGTTGGTGCGACACCAGCCTGCCCACCCTGTTGGATCCCAGATTACCTTCCCATGGGGAGCATCATTCAACTCCCAGCTGTAGCTGCCTGCTCCATCACACCAGTCAATGGTGGGCACTCAGGAGAGGGAATAGCTAAGCCATGATTTTTTATCACTGGTTTTAATCAACTGAATTTAGGGACCTGTTTCTGATGCTTGGTAACCAGAAGAGAACCACTGTGAGTTCATTAAGGGTGGGAAAGGCTTGTGAATTTGTTTTTGCTGTCAGGAAAATACTGCCCCCCGTAATCTCCAGAGATGTGTCCTGCTTATCTTCACATGACTGAGAAACCAGGAAGTTCATCATTTCCTAGAAAGACTATCATACAACCTAAAAAAATCCTGGCATTAGGAAATACTAAGAAATAAAGCATCTTCTGGGAGGAAGAGCTTTTAATCAGAAGCCTGTGAATTGAGCTGCTGACCAAGTAGCAGATTCTGTGCGTAGCTGGGCAATATTTTTTGCTTTTGAAAGCCATGGACCACTGGAAGTGGGACCCACAAAAATCCCAGAGAAACCAACCAACCAACCAACGTGTTCCAGGGACCAGCTTTCCCAGTGCCAAAAGAACAAGGACCATCAAAAGCCAGAGTAACCAGGACATCTGAGTTGACATGTCTCTACACTCTCACCCAATGGAAAACTTTCCATGGCTTTTGAGCAGCCCAGGGATCCCAGTGGATCTACCTGTTGCCTCGTGGTTTGTTGCAATTACAGTAAAGGTGCCAGGGAAGAGTCCATGAATGTCCACGAAGTTTGCTGTTTATAGAGAACTATCTTCTGCAATTCATGGAGACCTGATCTCAAATGATTTTTTCTGTGGTCTGACCTGCATAAAAGGCCACTATAATATGAAAAAATTAAGTTCTATGTGATTTGATGGAAAATCATGCTATGAAAAGCCAGCGTCCATACAGGAGACAGAAGAGTCATGCAACTCTACTCGAATTAAGGGGAAGAGTCCACTGAGGCACACCCAAAGGGCTTTCTCTCCCGAGGTTTTGGAGGACCTCCTTTTATCCTGAACTCCCGGCCGCATGTTGCCCTCTTCCCTTCCCCATTGGCTGAGGTACTAGGAGGGTACAGCCTTTCTGAACCGCCTGCTACATACCCCCCTTTGAACCCGTCATTTTACCCCTAAGTTCAGAAACTCAGGTTTGTGCCATTTCTCTGCTTCAGGAGTCAAACTGTCCGGGTTCTGTAACAAACCTGCGGCTTGAAGTTGGCGGAGACATTAAGACCCATTTCAAAGACGTTAACACCCATACCTTCACCCACGGAATTGTTTGTAAAGACATTAGCACACCTTTCCTTTCACATGCAACCACTTGTTTTCTTTTTTCGGTGACCACCCCAAACTGACATTGTCCTCTAATATCCCTTCCCTTTTAAGGCTATAGGTTTATTACGTCCTACTGGCACAGCATTTTTTAAGCGGTATGGCTGGACGAAGCAGGGAGAAAGAAAATTTATTTTAAAGGCTGTGCAGTGCCTGCCTGGAAGCCCCTTTCCCAATCCCGATCCAAGTGTGGGAGGGTATGTTTCTTTAAGGCTGGTTATGTGTTCATGTAACAAGGCAAGTGCATACGTGAAACGAGCTTCTGCTGAAGCTTTAAGTCTGCAGGGAATTTTCTAATGATCGTTTTTAGTTAATAGGCACAAGTTGTTAGCCTGAGCTGGGAAAGCCTTTTTTTTTGTGTGAGCCAATTCCACCCCCTCTTTTTTTTTTTTTTTTGTCATGGATTTAGTTCCCACAGCTAATGCACCTAATAATGAGACTGGGCGAGCGAATGCCAGCGTAATGATATGGAGCTTGTTTGGCCCTGACAAAGAACACAGAGCGGCTGGATGGCCTAAACGACAGGCCAAGGGCTCTATTCATCCCCAAGGATCTCTTGCCTTGCCTACCACCGAGTCCCACAGAAGGAAGGGCGCACCTCGGGGCGGGCGAGGTGTCCGGCAGGCCCCGCAGTGCCCCCTGAGCCGCCGGCGCAGGGCCTGTCACTAAAGGGGGGGTGAAACACAGAAACAGTCAAGGGTTAAGCCCTCGGCTGAATATTTTAATCACTGTTTCGTAACACACATAGGCACCAGCCAGTTAGAGAGAGGGAAAACATCCTTTAAAACTTACCGGGCAGGTTACAAGGACCTCGCTCAGCCCCAGCTCCCTCAGCTCCGGTGGACAGCAGGGGGTGGTGGTCTGTCTTTTTAACCGGCATGTTCCCCTCAGCGGTTCGCCTCTGCCCTTCCCCTCCTCTTGCAAGCTGAGTTAATAAACACCTACCGGCTTACTCCACTGAGCCAGTGAAAACTGTCCCTGCAGGAATGCCATTAGAGCCTTTTCCACCTTGGCCTCCCAGAGCACTGCACAAAGGAAGGTGGTGTTCCTGAATTCAGTCCATGGGACAGAGCAGGGCACCCCGGATCGCTTCCCATCGCTTGTGTCCCGCCAGTTCAGTCACTCTAACAATCTATTTCTGTGGCGTGGCTCCGGTTTTCCACTTGTCACAGCCCATCAAATCCTCCTCAACTCGGGGAGCACCGGGCATGAGAGAAGAGCAGGTTAAAATCACTGTGGGCATGAGAGACATCAGGGTGGGATAGGGCTGGCAGCAGATGGAAGCTCAGTGTTGTCCTAGAAGACCCCACTAGGACTCCTCTTCAGCAGGGATCAAACCAGAGGAAATTAAGGGCTAAGATCTCTTTTTAAGTAGCTCTATGGATAAGTAATTTGAGAGAAACCATTTACTTCAATGTATTTTACCTCTTACAGAATTTCTGACAGCAAATGATCAGATTCTCACTACTTTACAAAAATATTCAGCACTGAGGAGATTTTTTCATAATTACATAAGATTGTATTATTTTAAACAGGTTTCTCTCTAGAGGAAATAATTTGCTCTGGTGTAGCTGAATCTATGACGTGTTCCTTGTTCTGAGCTGGATGACCATGAAGTCCAGTATCCATATGTGGAAATATTGACCCATCCAAGGCTGAAAGGTGTATAGACCGGTTGGTGGTGATAAATAAACTGTGGATGCTCACAGAAAGCTGACCTGAGGGGGACATTAGTATGACTGGAGCAAATTCCTGTATGGATTTTAAGGAACTCTTATGGAGAAATGTTTGCAGAACTAGTTTGATCTGAAGTGTCTGATGAGATGCTTCTATGTAAAATTAATAATTGACATATTGGCAGGATGTCCATAAAACTGCCTTGCACACTCTTTATGATCTTGTTCTCAGGCATAGGGGAGATGCCATTACACAGATACATCTTCTTTGCTTCCCTCTAAAGAAAATTTCTAATCCGGCTTTGCCTGTGGTTATGACAGGCAGGGAAATGGCACATGAGGTTATGGATTTTGCTTTGCTACTGCAGGCTCTAGAAGGAAACTCTCAAGAAGCAATAGTCTGGGTTAAAGGTAGCATTGAGGTGTAGCATTATTATTTTTTTAATCAGAGCCTTTTACTGTACACTATAAAAACCCCCATTAGCATTTTCTTTTCAGATGCTCTGCTGCACCACAGCTGCTGTGACTCTGCAGTCAGGAAAGCAGAACTGGTGTGACTGCAATTCAGGAAAGAAGCTGAAAAGAAAGAAGAAAAAAATAAGGGTTTCTAAGACAGCTTGAAGAAAGCATGCCAATTAAATTTTTAAAGAGAGACAGAGGGTAGGAAGAAAAAAAAAAAAAGAGCTAAAAATCTGGAGGAACCTGAGGAAAGTTGGGGAGGGGAGAGGGGAAGGAGTACAAGAGAACCATGGAAATGAGAAATGGGATGAAGGATGAAGTGAGGAAAGTTAAGGCATTGCACAGCAGCAGTACACAGATTGAAGCTAATTACTGAGGCAGAAGAAGGAAAGGAGGACCAGAAGAGGACGTATGATGAAACAAGGGGAGAAGTCCTTGCAAGAAAAGGAATCGACACAGAAACAAGAGAGAAAGCAAAGAGGAATGTAACAAGGATAAGAGACCTTTCTTAGAGCAGTGCTGTGTAACTGAGCAGGAAGGCAGGGAACAAGTGAGACAGGATGTGTGTACGAACACATTTTCCCATTGTTCCCTCTAGCAAGCGTTTGAATTTCACTGCAAGCAGTGGCTTTGCACTTGGTGGGGAACTTCGAGTGTCACATCCCATTAGTGGGGGTAGAAACAGCCTTTCACCAGCTGAGGTGCAGTGAGGAACCCTCTGGCACCATCATGGAACCTCCAAGGAAAAGTCTCCAGGTGGGGCGGGGTCAGCCTGCAAGCCTTGGATGTTCACTGCACCTCTCATTGCAGTGCTGTGTGTTCCACATGGATGTGACACCATTCAGCCCCTCAGAGAGTAATTCCTAGCACAGTGGCTGTGCTGTGGCATCATTTAAAGCCCAGGATTCAAGTTGTATTTCCTACAAATGACATATCTGAGGCTCCCTCACATTTCCCACCCAGGTCAGTTTAATCACATCCTGGGATAAGAGAAAGGGGAGCAGCTTCTGTGCTCCCTGTGCCTCTCTCATGGATCCTCTGTGTCACAGCTGCTCTGGAAACCTCTCTTCTGGCCAGAGAAAAAAGTCTTAAGAACAGACTGAAGGTATGTGGGCACCTAAAGACACAGCCAAACACCCACGGAATTTTTCAGGAACACTTCAGCTGACTTGGTGCTTTCCTAGTGCCTTTCTTCATCCTAAGGTGCCTACATGCCTTTGAAAAGTTGGCCTTTAGTCCCTTATCCTTATAAAAGTATTTCCCCTGGAATAAATGACAGGCAGTTAGTTTAAGAATGAGGCACTCCCTTTTAAATCCAGTACAAATAGTGACAGTAGATAAATTACCACAAGACCAGTGACTCCAGATAGATATTTCGCCAAAGTAAATAATAAGAATATAATTTTTAAGCTGCCTATGTTAATGCATGGATAAAATGTTTAAATCCTGTTACAGAAGTTTTTTAAATATAGTTCTCACTTAGCAACTATTTTCCAAAATAAAGGTACTAATGTCAGAATTAAGGTGTGTTGAAAAAGAGGTTTTCTGAAAGCTGATACTGTGTCCTGAAATACAGATGTGAATGAACAATTAGATGTTAAAAATACAAAATATCTTATAATATTTAAAAAACCAAACACAAGATACATCAACTACCTGGGGCAAGGAAGAAAATTCCTTCACAGGTACAATGGTGTAAAGTTCTTCATTATAAAGTGTTTGACCAACCACTTTCAAAGATATCAAATCAGAGAGATAAAATGTGATAATCCCCACAGGGATGATTTTCATGTCTTTCTCAATACATTCACGTCTATTAATGCTCATTGACAAAGATTCTCAATGACCACCAGTTATAGAAAAACCTTTTCCAGCTAATTCATGCATTCAGGGGTGATTAACTGCTGGGGAGGAATGAAATCCATTAACAAACGTGGACAAGGAAGAGGAAGTTCAAAAGAGCAACAGTGAACTCCTTTTCAAAATGTATCATCAGGACAATAAGCTGGAGCTCTCTGAGAAGGACTGAGTATCCTGTGAATATAAACTGTTGGTAAATGGCAGGAAAGAGACCTCCTGGCACTTGTGAACATGCAAGAAACATCTGGTGCTGGCCATAGTCATCCCAAACCTCAGCTGACACATGGAGCCTAGTGACACCCTGCACTTCAGATGGCAAGTAGCCAGGGGACATTTCAAAATCAGAGGATGAGAGGTTGCAGGAGATGTCTCTGGATTTTAGTCTGTCATGTTCTTATCCAGCAAAATAGTAAAAATCAATCAATTAATCAAATCTTCAATTTTGCTGAAAATTGAATGGTTTTGACTCGACAGAAAACCCACTGAAATCTGTTGAGATTTATTTACCTTGTTGTAATTTTAATCTCTTTGGGTGTAAAAAAACCCTTTGATGCTGATTTACATCTTCTGAGGTACCAGCTCCATCTCTAGACAGTGTTCCAAAAAATAGCAAAATGCTCAGCATGGGTGAAGTCTAATGGGTTGATTTTGATTTGGTTGCATTTCAGGAGTGCCCAAGGGGGCAGAGGAGGAAAACTGATGCTGTAGTATGAGTTGTGAGTCTCTCCACACCTGGAGAAGAAAGGATGAATAACTGAGAAGAGAGGGAAATCGTTCAAAGAGGCAGTGCCGTTGAAAACAGATATGAAATAAAATAACTTTGTTTAGAAAAATATTTTCTTCAATCAAGGCCTTTCCACAGTTTGACTGATTACATTACAGCACACCGTACAAACAATCACAATAGCATCTTCTGGCCTTCTGTCACGACCACAAGACTTTTAGCCCTGTTGCTGGGAATGGCATCCTCAGGTGACAATCCCTGACAACCACACATCCCAGACCACACACTGAATGTTCTTGTGAAGAAACAGAAAACTAGGAGGTCTCCCAGAAGAGACTCCTCTGAGGAGAATATCTACAGCATAAACTTCATGGTGGGTGCAGAAGACACAAAGGGCTGAAAGTGCTTGGTGGCACTGCTTTCAGCTCCCTGTAGGACTCTACCTATTGAAATTACTGCAGCTTGAGCAGTCAGGACTCTCAAAAGAACATTCCTTCCCATTCCTCGAGCTGTTACCAAGATTTTCTTCCTGCTGTTAGAAAGGCAAGGAGCATCACCAGTGTAAAGCATGTGCCAAGCAAGAGAGAAACCAGACTTCTTAGATTCAGGCTTTGCACTCAGAAAATAGGACAGCTGCAGAGGCTCAGCAGTAAGATGTGGTGTGAGCAGCGGTGGCCCCAAGATACAGGGGCTGGTGACAGAGTCACATATCAACATAGAACAAAGCACGGGTGAAAAATTTTCACAGTGGAAATGTGTTTAAACCTCATAACAAAGCAACAGCCTACTGTGAAACCCAAATATAGGTTTGAACTTGCTGTTCCTCCAGAGCATGATTATGTTCAGTGAGCTCCCTATTTCATTTTGTCATCATTGTCTAGCTAACTAGCACTGAAAGGGGGTGTGTGTTTATGTAAATACCTTGGCTGCTTCTCTGATTCTGTCTTAAGAAGAATCCCAGTTTATTCATTTATTTTTGTGGGTGAGAAGGTGTGTCCCCAGGCATCCTCGTATTCTTTAGGAACACTGGTTCAGTCCTCCCTCACCTGCCAGGAGGCTAATTTGGCTTCCACATTGCAGCTGTGACATTTATTCTTATCCTGTGGTTGTCTTTTTACCAATATAGCCCTAAGTATGACATTCCCTTTGCATTTGTACCATGTTTCTGATACAAACACCATGGACACCAGCAGAGTTGTGATCCAGAGCTCTGGAGACACAGATCCTCATTAGTCAGGCTGGGGAATAATCATAGAATCATGGAATGGCTTGGGTTGGAAGGCACCTTAATGATCATCTCATTCCATCTCCCTGCCATGAGCATGTCCCGTCTTCCACTATCCCAGGGTGCTCAGAGTCCCATCCAGCCTGGCCTTGGACACTGCCAGGGATGGGACAGCCAGAGCTTCTCTGGAGGACCTGTTCCAGTATCTTTTCACTCTCACAGGGAAGAATTTCTTTCTAATATTTTATCTTGACCTACTCTCTTTCTGCTTGAAGCCATTCTCCCTTGTCCTGTCATTACAGTTTCAGAAGAAGTGTCCCTCTCCAGGAATAACAATAACAATATCAATATCAATAACAATAACAATAACGGAAGGGCTTGCATCCATATACACATCTTACACATCGGAGTGCCTTGTAAAAGATTTTCAGACCAGGAAGTTCCATTATGATCATCTAAGACTTCAGAATCCAGGCAATAATGTCAGTATTAAAGCCAGAGTTCTGATTGAGTTAGATCAAAACATTTACAGTACTCCAAAGAGGCAATGAAGACCCCCCTCAATGCTCCCCTGAGAAGCCATGCCAACAGTTCCTGCCCCTTCTTGTTAAAAACATGCATTTTATTTCAGACACGAGCTGTCTGGGGAGCTTTATGACTGAATTTTGTTATGCTTTTGTCCATACAAATAAATGGTTCCTGTCCAGGTGTAATTATCCCCTCACATGGAGGTGCTCTCAAAGAGATCACAACCCTACCTGCAGCAGGTGGCTTGTGGGTTTGACCAGCCCAGATCGCATGCTGGCACCAGCACCTGTGACTGTTGGTTATCACACCTGAAGCACCTTTTTCCTGGGCTTTCCTGCCAAAACTCCAGCTGTCCAGCAGCACCCACACACTGAACAGTGCCACGCTCCGGACGTGGCTGCGGCTCGATGGGAGGAAAGGAGCATAAGTGTGTGTGTGTGTGTGTGTGTGTGTGTGTGTGTGTGTGTGTGTCCATGGGATCTGCTGCTTAAATGTTTTCCTTTCCCAGGGGATATATTTGACATCAAGATAAAGGGGCAGCGTGGAAAACAAACTTACTTTCCACTCCCCCCACTTGGAGTCTGGTATTGTAAAACAAGCTGCGCTAGCTGGGATTCCTTTTGAAAGCTGCCGGTTATCTTAGCAGCTGTAATATAAACCACAGTCTCCTTGAAGTATATCCCTGCCACAGATCCCTTCCTGGTGTAGGGTGGAGGGGCAATACATACCGTAGTATTCACAGGGAATAATGCTTTTTTTTTTTTTTTCGAAGATCAGGCATTTTCTGACACTGGCTAATGCAACCCCGTATGTTCTCTTTGGGAGCTCTGCTAAACCCGCTCGTGACAGATGTGCAAAGGGTGATAGCGTCCATCCCCCTGCACCTCATTAACAGTATCTCCCTTGCCTTTTGTTTTGGTCAGGATGAACTGGAGTGGGAAGTAAAAGGGGTGACGGTTGTGAAGTGTGTGGGTGAAGGGCATAATCAGAGTGGTTCTGCCTGAGTGTTGCTTGTTTTGGTGTTACGGCTGTTTGAGGTGCCTCCTGCTGAACCAGCTGAGGTGTCCCATGCAAGCCAGCTCACGTCTGTGTGCCGCAGAGGAAACATTCCTGTCATTCTGACACCCTGTGAGGAGCATGCCTGGAGTATAAGCACCTGTGTAGTTGGCAGTCACAAGACTTTCAGCTGGTACCTCTTGTGGTTGCCTAAATGGACCTTTCCTCCTCTTGCAGCCTCTGGCCTTTGGAGGTGAGGGGCCTGGCCCCGTGGGGAGACTCTGGGAGGTGTCTGGGCTAGGCAGTGATGTCCACACTCGTGTTCCTTAACCCATTCAATCTTTTTCCCCCTCCTTCTCAGTTTCCTCCTGTGAAGGTGTGAGAATGACTGGAGAGAAAAGATGAAACTGGAGGTGCCAGGCTGGAGAAGACATGGGCTCCCTCTTCTGCAGCTGATTTGCCACTGCAACCAGGAGCCAAAGCCTTCCCCCCTCTGGAAGCCCCGGGCTCCCTGCCAGGCTGAGCACGATGTTCCCAGCGATGCAGCGGTGGGAGCCCTGAGCCGGGTCAAGCCAAAGGCACAGCAATAAAGAAGGAGGAGGTCATGGAAACCTGTTTCCATTATGGTCCTTGTAAATAGCCTTCCAGATTATCTTCTTGATTATCGTGCCCTACCTGTGCTGTTTCCGTCTCCGAGGAGCTGAGCGCTTTTAAACCTTGCAGTCCCACCCACGTGGCACAAAGTACCTGCAGGGGCAGAGGGCCAGCAGGAACCCGGCTCAAGGGTTTCAGTGCCTCTGGAAGAGAGCTTCTTCCCCTCTCAGGCAATGCCTGACTTCTAACAGCACTACATGAAGAAGGGAGGGCAGTCTCTCTCTCTACCTGGAGACTACCCCTCAGCCGCGTGTATTGTTGGTTATCCTCTTGAAAGCTACCTCTGTGTTATTCCACCTTTCACTATAATCTGCACCTTAAACTGTGTCCTGCAATTGAAGCTCTTTTTCTCTGGAAAACAGATTTGTCACTCTTTCAGTTCCTTCAGAGAAGCAAATAAGTGAGTAATGCTTTCAACACTACCCAAGTAACTCAGGAACTTGTGTCCCATTGTTAGCAATTCTGATTGATTTTTTTTTTTTTAAACTCAGCCCAAAATCTAATTTCCCAACATAATGAAGGCACTTTGGAGCCACAAAGTCTAACTGTAAATTGAATTTGGTTTCAAAAGTCACCTGCATGCTTTGGAAATGCTAACCTTGATGTTCACACAAACCCAGTACGCTAACACACTTGTTGCTAACAACTTGTTACACGTTGCTTCTTTCACATAATTCAAGGATGGGACTGAAGGGCTCAAACAGCACCAGATTGAAGCACCCCAGCTGAACCAAGATAAATGGGTAGGTGCATATGCTCTTACTTCCCAGCCAGCACAAGCTAAAAAGTCCTTAACTGCTGCCACTTTTTTCTGAGGTTTCACATAAGCTGGTTTTCCTCACTTCTGCCATGGGCTGACTGTGCACACAGACACCACTAAGCAGAAGACAGGCTCCCTTAGGAGCCGCTGTGAACATCACCAACAAAAATAGCCCAAACATGATGCACAGTTAAGATCATGTCACCTTAGGAAGAGAGGATGGAACTTGTCTATCCCACATCCTTGATGCTAAGAGATGAAAAGGGGCACATAATTTTTTCCTTTGGTTTTGTCAGTGTATCTTAATACATTTTTTATCCAAACAACATTTCAACAAATACCAAGTTTGTGAACGGTTTCTAGACAATAAAACCAGCATTTTTCTCAGCAAAATTCCCATTTTCCACCAAGAGAAAAGAAAAATCACCCAGCTCTGTCTCACTACATGTAGGTGAGCCGTGTTTCATGTGAACTCAAATCCTAGCCTGAAAAAAAGCTGCAGTGAACCAAGACCAACACATACACTTGACCTCAGCACCATGGTCTGACTGTCCCTACACGCAAATCTCATTTTGAACATTTCCTGTGACAAAAGGTGAGGATTCAGGGCAAGGAGAGAGAGTTGTGTCCCTGCCATTTTCTGGAGATGTGAAAAGCACCTCCCTTGCACACCCCCCTGTATTATATTCCACTTGTCCCTGTCACGCTCTAGATAATGTTGATTCTGTGCTGTGAAGGGTGTCTGGCTCTCCCCTTGACTAATCCCTGGATGCTGGAGGGTCCTCTCTGGAGCTTGAGAACTTGACCTCTGCTGACACAAGTTTGACAGGGATGCAGATCCATGTGACTGCCCTCACTCATCCCCACTCACCCCAGGAGTTCTCCTCTGATGCCCTGTCAGCACAGGCTTTCAGACAAAAGATACTGGTGAAATCAACAACACCAAAGGAATGTGGCCTTCTGGCCTTTGATTGATATTCCTTATTTCAACAAAACCTTAACTCAGTTGAAAATATAGCGAACAACCTGTTATGGCATTTCCAGACAGGACGTGTCTGCAGAACTTGCAGGGTCACTGAGGCAATATGTTTCAAAACAAATAATGGGTCTTGTTTTCAAAATCACAAGGTCACTTTATCTGTACTTCATTCTGCAGTCTGCCAAGCTGCTGCTCTCAAACATAATCAGCCCTTAGTTACTACCTGCCTTACAGTGATGCCTAGAAATCAAGGCTTTCCTGGTGCCAGATGCATAATGGGACATGTCCTGCATTACAGACCTTCCCATCCCACCAGGCTCTTTGCAGACAGGGATCTGGGGAGACCTGAGACTGCAGAAAGCTCAGCACAGAAGCCTGCTTTGGGAGCTGTGCCATGCCCCTTGTGCATCCCTCTCCAAAACAGGAGCCCCTTTTCCCAGACAGTGACCCTTTTAGTGCCTTCCTGCTGGGAGGTTTCTGCCCATCATCTTAGAGCATCCTGACCACCGTGCCCAGTCTCTCAGAAAGGGGGAAAGCAGCACCAGCCAGAAAAGCCAGGAAAGCAACTATGATGTCAGACAGACATCGTACCCTTCACAAAACAACCCTTTGAAGGGCGCCTTCACATGCTCTTCCTGCTCTCCACAGGGAATTTTGTGGTCACTCCCCCTCTAAGAAAAATGCAACTCTCTCACATGAAATTGGAAACGTTTAAATGCTCAGGCTATGGCTGGCATCTACTCTAGGCCAAATTTTGATCCCTTTAATGGAGAAGTGAGAGAATTTCTGCAAGGGATAGGGAGTCAGGAGAGATTCCATGTGCAGAGACCTCTGTATTAACAATAATATTTTACTGAAATATGAACTATAACATCAAGGTATTTTATAGCTCCACCCTTTGGAAATTATTTTCTTAGAGAAGAGGAAAAATGTTTAATGCCCCAGTTTTTCTCAGAGCTATTCAGCCCCCACTTGCAAACAAATTTTTTCAAAATATTTTTCTTTCCTATCACACCCTCTCTCATTTCTTTGGGTGTCAGCAACTTCTTCCCTCTGATGCAGCGGCCCTGCCTTCCACCAGCACGCCTGGCTCCTGCTGCTCTCACATTAGGAAGGAATCATTTGTTGTCCTTTGCAAAGCTGCCAGGTACTCCTACATAACAAAAAGCCCCAACTGTGCTTTAGGGAGAGCAGCCACCCCCCTCCTGTTCAGTTCTAGCTGGTTAATGAATAGAGTAATCCCAGGATATCCCAATATTTGAAAAGGACACTTCCAAAAAAAACAGACAAGTGCAGTGAAATGTAGTTGCAAATCAGGAAGGTGGAGCAGGTTTCTTTGCAAGTCTGTCTTTAGTCCATCCTGACAGAGAACCTCTCTGCAACCTACAAAACTCAGGCTGCTGACGACCTCACACAGAACTTAGGTCTTCATTTCTGCAAACACTGACACCTTCACAGAACCACACAAAATCACAGAATCATTTAGATTGGAAAAATCCTCTGAGATCAAGTCCAATCTTTGACTGATCACTACTTTGTCATCTAAACTATGACATTGAGTGCCACATCCAGTTGTTTTTTGAACAAAGGACTGTGACTCCATCACCTCCCTGGGCACCCTGTTCCTATGCCTGCCACCCTTTCCATGAAGAAGGTCCTCCTGGTGTCCAGCCTGGGCCTCCCCGGCTCAAACTGAAGACATTCAACAAACTGTTCCAAACAGGAATGCCAATAAATACTGAAGCAATGAACTTAACTTGTCTTTGTAAGACTGTGTCTGCTCAGCTGCCCATAACATGTTTTAGGGGTGGGGGTTTTTGGCTGGCAGGACTTTTTACCCACTTTGGTACCACTAAACATAACTAAATCGTATCATCTTTCCTTTGAGTAAATCAGCCTTGGTCTTCTCATGTATAAACATTACAACAGATATCAGAAATTGTAACATTTATTGAGACACATTAAATACATTGTTTGCACTGGTGATAGTCCTATGTGAGGTTCTGGAGAGTACAACAAAATTTACCTGTCAAAAGTTTAGCAAAGGAGGCAAAAGTTCAGCAACCTGAACAACAACCTGAGCAACAGCAACCTGAAAGTTTCTGCAAGTTAGGATCAGTGAAGGTGTGAGATCTTCAGCCAGTGCAAACTACTGCTGATGGGGCTAAAGCAATTTGTATAGTTTGAAAATTTTCTAAAAAAACCCTTATTAGTTAAGCTACTCCTCAAACATACTACTAAAAATGAAGCCTGTATTTACCTTGCATGAGCTGATCTTTACAGCAGCTTCAGGGCATAAAACTGGCCTTCTGCTCAGTGTAACCTGAGTATAAATACCCACATATCTTACTCTTCCCAGACAGATAGTTTACTGAAATACACTGCCCCACAGCCCTGGAACCAAAAACAGAGGATAGAGCCCACGATCATTATTCTGGGATGAGCACACCCCAAATCAGTGCAGCCTCGGGTTATTTTGTATGTAGAATGTCAGGGTCTTTTAAAATGCAAGCCACATTTAATATAAAAAAACAAGCACTATACATTCCTCCTCTCAAGGTGCTTAAGAACGGGTGAGATGTATTTATTCACACCTATTTACCTCCTCTGCCTTGACTGTATTCAGAAAGCTGTGCCAGCATCAGCACCAGGTCATATCTCACTGGAAGATCTACTTTGCTATCAGGACTACTTATTGTCCAACACCCTTCTCCCTCCAGAGCTCAGCAGATGAGATATGACTGCCCTGTTCTCAGCAGACTTCCGTTATTGGAGCTCCATCTCTGATCAGATGGCATCTCACGAGCTGCCTCCTTCTGATTGCCTGTGCTACACAAATCTCATTGCTTCCTCGAGGCTGTGGGAGATGGAGGATTGTCCACTCTGCTCAGCTGAAAGCCTCTGGACACAAACCAGCTGCATGGAGAACCATCACTTTTACAGAGATAGATGGTCAGAAGCTGCTGGAGGCTGGAGTGCAGAACCACTTTGTTACCGGTGATTTATGTGACATCTGTAATTTCTAAAAGCCAGCTGCTTCTGAAACCAGCTACAGACAGAGAGGCCAGGCTCTAATCTTTGTTATGTCAGTTTATCTCTGCAGTTACTCCCACTTTACACCAGGTAAGCAGAGATCAGAATCTCCCTCTGTCTCGATTTGCTTGGGCCATAAATAAACCCATTAGGGTTTGTCCTGATGATGTAATGCAATACCCCACATCTATTTGTGTCACTGGAGTTGTTGTGGGGGCAGCTAGAGCAGGAATTAAATAATTCCTGTGTTTTTCACACAGGGAAAATTAGACTTTTTTTCCTAGCCCCCATCCCAGCATCCCAGTGTCTTTTAACTCCCAGTTCCAGACAGCTCCTTGACTCTTGCTCCAAATGCGGTGTTAGGGGCAAAAAAACTGGCAAACATCCTGCCCACTGAGCCTGCAAAATCCCAGAAGGAGACAGCATTGGCAATGACAATTCTTTACAGTTGAAAAGTCAGCTACCTTCAGTTTCTATCAATCTTTAGGACTAGGAAAAGGAATGGAAAAAAACCTACTGGAGGGAATCTAAATAATACCTATATGTAGAGATCCTTAGTCTATATCCAAACACTAAATACTGTTGCTTCCCATCATATACTTGTAAATCAGAGTAGTGTTTACTGAATTTTTATCTAGAGGTCCTGAATTGCTGTAAACCAGTGTGAATCAGCTCTCAGATACCAAGATAGTAGTATTCTGTCCCTCAGCTGCAGAGAAATGCTTGAAAACAGACTGAATGAAGAATACTACTGCAAAAGAGTAAAAAAAAAAGGAAATAAGAATCCAAAATTCAAGCAGTGCAGGGTTTGGGAAACCCTTGGAACTGGAAGCAGTGTCCGTGCAACCTCTGTTACTCCCATGTGCACTCATATTCACCCTCCAAACAGGGGCACAGCAGCCCTTTGCCACCCTGTGCTAATGTGGGGAGATATTGAGGTGCACCAAGAGACTCAGCAGCTCTTTAGAGATGGCAGCCCTCACCAGGTTTGCACCAACACTTGCAGCTTTCAATGAATCAACCACCAATAACTGTGCTAGAGAAGCCAGAACAAAGCTCTGCAACTACCCTGGGCACAACTTTTGCAATGGTTTCAGAGAAGGAACAAAACAACCCTTCCTAGCTGGGCCTCTGTGGGTAGCCCATACAAGAGCAATAAAAGAGGCATCCTGTTGGGATGCTTCCTTCCCAGTGTCTTGCCTGCAGGCCAGTGCCCTGTGTTCTTGTGCTACAGCTATGGCTGGTGCCCTGCCAGCTGCAGGGAAGGCCCCTCTCCCTCTCAGGGTCTTCTGATCCCAGTTCTCCAGCTCACGGCTCTCCCGCTCTCATGCACAGACGGCTGCTGCCTCCATTCCACTGCTCCTGCTCCCCTGCAGTTCCCACTGACTGGTGCCCCTTCTGTCTGGACATAGTTAGGAATTGGTCAGCAGGAGCAGGGAGACTGGCAAAGATTCAGCTCTGGGCTGCTGGAATATTCCCACTGAACATGGGAGAAACGGTTTCACATCTTATCTATAAAACTGCGCAAATCACAGAGCCCACATTAGTCCTTCTCACCCCATGCACACATCCATAGATCATAGAATCACAAAGTCAAAGAATGGTTTGTGTTGGAAGTTCATCCAGTTCCAACCCCACTGTCATGTGCAGGGAAATCTTCCACTATCCCAGGTTGCTTAGAGCCCCATCTAGCCTGGCCTTGGACACTTCCAGGGATGGGGCAGCCACAGGTTCTCTGGGCAATCTGTGCCAGGGCTTCTCTACCCTCAGAGGGAACAATTTCTTCCTCATATCCAATCTAAACCTGCGCTCTCTCAGTGTGAAGCCATTGCCCCTTGTCCTGTCACCCCAGGCCCCTGCAGAGTCTCTCTCCATCCCTCCTGTGGCTCCCTTCAGGCACTGCAAGGCCACAATGAGGTCACCCCAAAGCCTTCTCTTCTCCAAGCTGAACGATCCCAATTCCCTCAGCCTTTCCTCCCAGCAGAGCTGCTCCACCCCTCTGATCCCCTTGGTGTCCCTGCTCTGGCCTGGTTCCAGCAGCTCCCTGTCCTTCCTGTGCTGGGCCCAGGGCTGGATGCAGCTCTATAGGTGGGATCGCATGATTCTCAGCCTTGTCCCTGAATGTGAGTGTCTAGCTTTATGAATGAATAATGTCACTGTTAGATTGACTCGCAGGAAATTGACTGAAACTGTTGTCATTTGTTAAATGCCAGTCCTTTCTGATCATCTCCCAGTAATTAAAACTACCCTTCATTTACACATCAGCTGGTTCATAACACCATCTAAGTGGAATGTCAAGGATGTAATATTTTTAGTTAATTCAAATGCTTGGGTGAAACTCATGACTATTTCTTTGGAATGCAGCGTGATTTAGAAGTAGACATTCCTTGAAATAAGAAGAGTGTGTCAGAAAGAACACCATCATAACTCTACAACATTGGCCCATTTCAGACATCGAAACAAAATCACTCTCATAATCCTATGACAGAGCTTTATACGTTGCATAACTGAATAGTCTTGTAAGCTCATAGAGAATGCAGTTTCCTGGCACTAATGAATCACCACAGAAGCCAGGAATATACTTCCAACAAAGAGGAAAACCCTTCTCCACAGGGTTATGTGTAGTGGGACTGTTTACAGAACAAGGGGCTGGTCCACGTGACCTTAAGAGCAGAACCAGATACCTTCAGGTAACCTTTAATGTTAAATTCAGGAATCTGAGGCTGAGGGAAGAGTTTGAAGAGCTGTTGTCCAGTCATACCACATTACAGGTGTTTGCTATGCAGGGCTCGATTTTCTTTCTGTTTTCACTGCTGTAAAAACAACTCTTATTCCAACATCCTTGGAAAACTTTAATTTGCAATATAAAGGCAAACTTGTTACACTTCAGTCACTACTTTGGATACCTATGTCAAATCCATCAATAAAACCTTATTCTGACAAGTGATTATCCCTGACCTCAAGGTAAAATCCCCTGAATGGTCATTAAGAATACCTTAATTCCTAGCGGTGGAGTATTATATTCCATAGCAATTGACGCCCAGCTAAAATCCAAATATCAAGAAAATGTTTCACTTGATTTTTTTCATGTATTTTGTATTTCTTTTGCCCAATTCACATGCTTTAGCTCAAAGAACATACATCTAAATTTAATTCAGAAATGTTTCATTTGCAGGCCTGTTCTTCCTGCTCTTCTGTCACAAAACTACAAACCTTCTACCACTTTGTGCGACAGAGAGGCAGCTGAGTCCAGCAGTTCTTAGGGATATTTTGCCTTTGACTGCACAAAACAACAGTCAAAATACTTTTCAAACTCATAACAACTCCTCCCAAGAACATTAGTAAATCAAAAATCTATCTGTGAGTTACAGCCATAATTCACCCCCAAGGATCCAGGTGGTGTTCAAATAGCTGAACTCAAGAAGGCTTCATGAGTGAAGAATGCATCAAAAATTTTCTACTGGGGAGGGGAAAAGTGTTTGAAAAGATTTTTTAATTAATCCATATATTTGGTAAAATTGTTTTCATGGATAAATCTATTTCATTCACAGTTTGATAGGCAATATTCAAATATTTATTCTGATCACAGGAGAAGATCAGATTTATTTTTAAATCTGCCGTAATGCTTGTGTCACTCCACTATTTTTCTCAGTATTGCCATTTGATAATAATTTGAGCAGGTATCCAACAGGTGTTCATTACTCCTGGAGTTCAAAGGGAGTCCCCACCTGCCACACATGGAATCCCCACCTCATGCCACTGCCCTCCAAACCAGTACTTGAGGCTTGAATGGCTCTCCTGGCAGATTGCTGGGAGCCTTCCCTTCGGATCCCCAAGTGTGCAGCAGCCAACTGGCCTGCGAGGAGCCACAGAAAATAGTTGAGATAAAGCAAGCCCCCCCAAAGTTTGGATGCCCATCTGAATGCTGGCTGCTTCCATGAGGAATAATGCTTTGTGCAGGGAGAGAGCTGGTGCTAATGACCCCTGCTAAGGAGAGCATTTAAACAGAGGCTTAACTCCATCTCTATTCAGGCTGGCACTTATGTCTCAGTTTAAGTGCTGTGCTGAATAGACTTTTTTCCCCTGAATCGGGGCCAATTTCAGTTCATCATCCCTGAGGAACAGATGCATTCTTTTCCCGCTTTCTGACAAATGTGGAAAAACGTGTAGCTAATATTTAACGTGGCAGAGGGGATGTTCTGGGTTAAAAAGAGGAAGCTCCTGGCTTCCTATCAGCACACCTGTGTTCCCCCAAGTCTCAGTGGTACTCCTCGCAGATGGATGGTGGACGTCACAATCCCCTACCTTGTGAAGCCAAAGATGTGTCACATCAGGCTGGGTTAATGGGGAACACCTCCTCCTAAATCCATCTTTGCATTAGTAGGAAGCAGGGATTTGGTTTTTTTTCGAAATACTTTTAAGACTCTGGGGAAGAGCTCCAAAAAGGAAAATATTATTAGTCATTATTCAATGAGTCGTGACTGATTACCCCACACAGACACAGTGGTAAGAACATATCTCACCTCCTAGGGCGCAGCCATGGCCTTAGGAATAGGGGATGGGAAGAGATGCAGGAACTTAACTCATCATAGAATCACAAAATGGCTGGGGTTGGAAGGGACCTTAAAAGCTCATCCAGTTCCAATGCCCTGCTGTGGGCAGGGACACCTTTCATTATCCCAGGTTGCTCCAAGCCCCTTCCAACCTGGCCTGGAACACTTCCAGGGATGGGGCAGCCACAGATGTTCTGAGCAATGTGTTCCAGGGCCTCACCACCCTCACTGGGAAGAATTTCTTCGTAATATCCAGTCTAAACTCACTCTACACCTGGGTGTGAGAATAGGCATATTTCTGTCTGAGTTCATCCCAAGGAAATAAAAAGGACACTGAGACTTTTGAGTTTGTGGGGGCACTGGTGATGCTTCTACAATACACGCTGCAGCTTGTACAGTCCTGGCAAATCAAATGCTGTTTATATTCAGCACAAAGCAGGGGAGGAAGGAAACAGGAAGACTAATTAAAAGTTTTCTAGGTGGTAAACATGATGACTAGAATCCATGGAGCAGCTGTCTGTCCTTCTGGAAAAATGGTATCCTGATGTCTTTAGCCCCAGTACGAGTCATAAGCACCCCTGTTATTAAGATGCCAAAACCAGGTTAAAATTTCATTAAGCTCATTATTCACATGGGAAGGAAGAAGAAGGGGAACCTGAGGATGGTACCCCTAAGGTCCCTGGAAGTGTAGTGCTAGAAAAGCTTTGGAAACTGTTGCAGGGAGCCTGGAAAAGTGAAATCCATATCGAACGATGACAATGTTCTCATTACAATCAACATATTTCACAGGGTTCAGCTATGTAAATACAGCGAGTGCTTTTTTTTCTCCACACAGGGTACAGCTTGCAAAGCCCAAGGAATTTCTCATTGCATTTTCTCATATATGATCTTGCAGCCTTCCTTTCTCTTTCATATTATAAACATATTATTACAAACAGGCAGTGAATAGACCTTCTTTTTTTTTTCTTGCATTACTTTTTAAAAAATGAATTGTTATCAGATTTAATGATATGATAAGCTTTAAAGTTCCCCTGGGAAGCTACCACAGCCATACTGATTTACATAAGCATTTTCCTACACATAATACAGCATGCAAGCTCTCTGATCTCATTATTCATTAGAAAATTAATGATAACTCTCAAATGTGAAAGCAGAGCAGTTCTGCAGAGAGTGCTGGAAATTGGCTAGTTCTCGACGCGGTAGTCATTTTCAATTTACTGCCTTGAAAAAAAGATGCTTTTAAGCAAATAAAAGGGTGCTGACATCAAACAGATACTTGTCTTGCTGCCAGGGAACGAGATGCCTTTTAAGGCAGGAAGGTGGGACTTGAGTGATGTGAATAGGAAGAAAAGAAAACAAGCCAGTCAGAGTTAAGCAGCTCTAACCCATTCATGAAAAATGTCTAGGCTCATTTCCTCATTGCCAGAGGTCTTTTTTGCTTAAATTCTAAAGCCCATGCTCTGTTCTTGCCAATAATAAATAGCAGCCTGTTGTTAGAAAAAGTGCAAACTATGGAGGTTTTTTTAAGTGCTTTTCCCCAAGCTACACAAATTGTGACATCCCATAGACCAAGAGACAATGTTAATAAACCCCTCAAAACTTTGCTAATAACCATACCCTGAAATTGAGATTGTTGTGGAATGAGCTATGGCATATTCACTGCTGGGGAACAAGAGCTGATAATCAAGGATGGCATAGATTGCCATATGACTGACCAGATTAAGATCTGATTTTTATCCTGGCTCTGTTTAGATGATGGGAGCAGCAATGGGAAAGGATAACTGCTCTGCAAGTCTGAGTTTTGGATATGACTAACAAACAGGATAATTGTTTCTGTCACTGTAGTAATACAACTGTCAGGGCATTGGGAGGCAAGGGGGGCTCTCACTGCACGGTGTCTCAAACTGCAACACCTTTGTGTTCATCTATTCCAGCAAGATGGATGAAACCTGTGCCTGCTGCTTGTTGAAGTAGATACAATCTTTCTTTGTGAGATTTGATTGCTGCTTTTTAATGTAATTCATAGCTCAGATAGCAACAGAAATTGCTCTGGGGTGTGGTAGAAAAGGGATATTAGACATGCACTGCAACATCCTGTTTTGGAACTAGTTTAGTATGAGGCTCACAGGCTCAGCATTACAAAATTCTGCACTCAAGCTGTCACTTGCCAAATTTTTTGCACATTAGTTTTGTTTTTTTCTTTCCTGTGATTGGTAGCAACATAAAAGGAAACATCTGGTTCTGCAGGGTCCAAATTAGGGGATGCCATAGAAAAAACACTCCAAAGCAGCATCAAATTTGAAATAACCAGGCAGCGTGAGAATTTGTGCCATTTACAAACTCTTCCAGTAGGGAACCAGAAACCTGGGAATCCCACCAGTACAGAAAGAGCACCACCATTGTATTGATATTTTGACCACATCTTCAACCATTATAATTTCCAACAAATAGATGATGAAAAATAATTAAACAAAATAAAAATCATCCAGCTATAGGTGTCACCTGAGTGTCAGCTGCAGTTTGGAGGACAAGACTTCCACACCTTTTCTGAATTGAGTTAAATGTCCCCCAAGGGAAGGGCTGGTTCTGTCAGACAACATCACTAGGGAGGTCTAATCACAGAATCACTGAACAAGGGTTTGGGTTGGAAGGGACCTTCGAGATCATCCAATTCCAACCCCTGCCATGAGCAGGGACACCTTCCACTATGCCAGGTTGCTCAGAGCCCCATCCAAGCCTGGTCTTGGACACTTCCAGGGATGGGACATCCACAACTTCTCTAGGCAACCTGTGCCAGGGCCTCACCACCCTCAGAGGGAAGAATTTCTTCTTAATGAGGATATATGTTTGGGGTTTAGATTAAAATCTCTGATGGGTTTTTATTAATAATAAGAGCTATTTGGCTGAAATATCAAGACATGTTTGCAGAGAGAAGAAGAGACTGGAAAGAAAGGAAAATCTTACTTGTCCTTATGTGATTCATCAGCTGCAAGACTCTTGTATGGAACCCCTCGAATCTACACCAGAAATTATTGAACACAAAATAAACTCTTCTTATTCACAGCATAAATCTGTGCAGCCTCCAAACTTGCAGCTAAGAACAATGTGATCAACACTTACAAATTTCTTTATGGTCCAGAAAAGCAAAGGAAGTGTCCCAACAAAAAGCACTGCAAAGAGAAAGTCAGGATAGCTATGAGATGCAAAGTAATTTTGCAATATCTTACAATAAAAAATTTCTCAATATTTTGCAGTACTTTATACAAATATTTTCCTTTAAGTTGCACTTCTACAAATCCTTGAGGCTGACAACATTGAAAGCAGCAGATCTGACCTCCTGTACCATTGCTCCCTTCTTCCAGCTTGGGTCTTTCTGCAGCTAGGTGAAATGTTCTGAGGAACTGAAAAAACAAAATAAAATACTACTTTTCTTTAATGTGTTTAAGTCAATTTTTTCGCTACTAATCCAGACCAGAGAAAAAGAGTGGCCAACAAACACAGAGCAAGAGTGTGGCTGTTTCTTTAGGCAGCAGTGCTAGGTGATTTTAAATGTCTGTCAAACCAAACACTGCCTGGGCAGCTACTGATTCTATAACGGGACCAAACAATGGGGATGCCCCTAAAGGGAGCATTATAGATAAGGATGCTCCCAGGACTAGTGAAATGAAGGATTTCCTCTAGAAATCTCACTGAGTAACCACAAATTGGAAATGGCAATCATGGGTCCCTAGATAAAGAGGGAGAAAAAATACCCCAGTGAATGAAGTAGGGTACAGAAAAGGTGTGGTAGCTTCAGAGAGACTCACTTGTGTCCAGCAGACCTAAAGCTTAACTGTGCAAGATAACCTTTAAGATATGACATGACCCTGGGTGGATGACCTGGAGATTTCTGCAGCTGAGGAAAATCTCAGTGAGAACTAAGTCTGCAAGGTGGCCCAATGAAAATGAGTCATTGCAGCCTGGAGAAAATCCTAGAGGACAGCTAAAGTCATGAACCGAATCAGGGACGCTCTGAAATTGGCATCTGCTCTTTTTTCTAGGAGTTTCAAAATGCTGCAAAGCTCTAATCAAGTGCCAGATACAGGTTTCCTACAATGGGCTTCTCTCTGTTCCTTGTAGGTGGCATTTGCAACTAATGCAGGGGGATCTGGTAAATCCCAAATACTTCTAATTAGTATAGCTTGCCCAGTAAACATGGACAAATCCTTGGGTGAGCATATCCCAAAGCAAGAATGAAAATTGAAGGCAATGGCGTAAATTTCTCACCAAACTACAGCCATCAATTTGAGAGTTGATATTGCCTCATCCCAGTTCTTGTGGAGACATTTGTTTATGGAAGTGTGTAGAGGCTTTGGCCATAGGCAAGACATGGAGAGACACTGACACAGGACAAGCACACAGTGTCATCCTCCTAGCTCAGCCCCCAGGTCGGGAGTCTGGGTAGCAATGCATTGCTGTGAGCTACACTTCTAAGATGGGTGTCTAAATCTACAGTTCTGCTTCTAAAAGCAGGTACTTAGGAATCTAAAAATAGGTCTGCATAATTATCCTTTGGAAAGCAGTTTTTAAACTGTGCAGCTGACACTTGGGAATTCCAAGTGGCTGATCAAACTGAATAGAAAACTGTAGCTATAAAGTGAATGAGCCACCAGACTATATTGAAAAGACCAGCTTATTATGACGAGAAAAGCCAGTAGCACTTTTCCCATGATCACCAGCACTCTCATTTCCACAGCACAAAGTCCTGTGAAGATGAGAAATTAGTCCAGTATCTCACATCTGGGTAGTGCCTTGTTCTGTATTTTCCTTTGTGTTTTTATCAGACTTGATTTTTATTTCAGTGGGATGTTGTCTTTAATTTGTAAAGTGTGTAAGGCAGGCTGTGTATCCAGGAAGCTATTAACCACAAACCTCTGATTCCAGGAGAGAGGGGAAGGCAAAATTCCTGGAAATCGAGATTTAAAAGATAAATAGTGTGGGTATTAGCTGAAGAAAGGAAAATGTATTGCTATAGGAATCATGCTGAACAGAATAAAACTCTCGGTGTGGAAGTTTATAATCAGGAATCTCACAAATTCTCTCTTTCTTTCAAGGCAGATGCACCTGGTACTTACAAAGTAAGTGCCACACAAACAGCAAAAGTTGAACTGTAACATTAGAACCGTAGAGTTGCTTCAAAAAAAAACCCCAAAAATCCAAGATCCAGTTTAGTGTCGCCATTCCTGATGGGATCACTGCATTAAGAAGTTTCTTGCCTGGACTATTGTTGGGGAGCCATCACAGGTGCATGATCTAACACGAAGCTGGACAGCAGCAATGCACAACACCTGACACAACATAAACTCTGCTGGAACAGGACTGAACTCTCAACAGCTTGAACCAATGAGGTGAGATGACACAACACTGACCTTGGTGTCCTGTGGAGTGATATTTGTGACCTGTTGTCACAAATCCTAAAGCAAGATTCATCGTAGTGTTAAACTACAACCAGAAATTCATCATTTCAGATGAGCTGAATAATGGAGACAGTTTTTCCTTTCAGAGCAAGGACATCTAAGAGAAATCAGGACATCCAAACTGTGAGTCCATGTTTGTGCCCATTGACTGGTGACCCTGCCTGTATCAGGGGATTGGAATGGGATGATCCTTAAAATCCTTTCCAACCCAAACCACGCTGTGATTCTGTGATTTGGTGGCTCCAAGGGAAGCCTACACAGCAAGCTCATAAAGATGCATAAGGACAGGCAAGACCACTGTCATTCCCACTATTTCCTTTAGGCAGCCATAGCCCCAGTGTCCAGTCTCACCTGGACACTTGATGGTAGGTGAGCTGAATCCAGACTTGAATTTCGAGGGAAATGTGAAATTGTGTAAGACTTTTTCTGAAAATCATATAAACTTCTCCTTCCTTGGCTCCTGGAAGGTTTTTCTTCTAGCTGTGACTCTGCTGGTACCAGGCATCTTGGGGTAGAGATATTCCAAAGGGGAAAGAATGCCTGATCCAATGGTCCTAGTCTGCTGTGGATCCAGTAATAATATTATGAACAAGATCTGAAGTTCACCTTTTGGGACAGAGAAGACAAAGAAAATTTGCAGCCTTCTCCACCAGATCTATGCAAGAGGTGAAGTGTAAAGGGTACCTTACCGTTTTCTTCTCTTCCTCTCTGCAACCTAGGAAACAGCCAGTATTTTTATTCCAGTAGACATGCTAATATTAGTTCATATAATTCCAAATGTACCAATGATGTATTTAGATGCGTATTGTATTATTTTTACTAAATACTTTTCACATTTCACTGTGCTAGTTTATGCTGTGTAGCAAGATGGAGTTCATCATGACTGCTCACTTCATGTCACCATTAAGTAATGTGTATGGACACAAGCACACAGCAATGGGAGAATATTAAATTCAATGCAAAGTGATGGATCTCAAAAAAAAAAAAAAGGAATCTTGGCATGTTTTAATAAGATCAGACACCTTCTGTAATGGAAAAAATGCTAATTTTTTCCTTTAAAAAGGGTCTTATTTTTGTCATTTAGAGAATCATATAAAAAGTAGATGCTTTTCTTTGATTCCTCAAAGTTTGAATAACTCAAAAATATACTTTTAATGTTAGTCTGTTTCAAAAGACTTCCTTTTTTACAGCATGGAGTTCAATCAAATATTCAGTGCAAACTTGCCGTGTCCTCAGTGATGGAGGTTATGGAGTCTGACCAGCAGTTCTTCCAGGACAATATGGAACACCAGAACCACACAGCTTTCCCTCTTTTCTCATCACATGCTTCTCACTGGTTTAAAGGACTAATTCTATTAGGGGGAGCTTAGAGAATGTGCTGGGGTGCCATAAAACTTGGAAAACCCTCAGAGTCTACACTCATGCCGTCTTTGTGTCAGCTCTGTGCCTACAGGATTTCATGGCATCAGATTCCCAAAGATACCCATGGAAAAGGCCACTTTCTCTGAAAAAAGAAAAATGCCCTTTCTTCAAAAACTTTTGCTCTTTGAAGAGGACTCCTGAGCTTGTCTTTTCCTCGAGAGCCAGTCACAGCTGCGAGTGTGTTGAACAGCACCACACCCCAGCAGACTCCGTGTCCAAGCAGGGCACTGATGGCAAACCAGGATGACACCAGCAGAGCACACCCGGGTGTTGGCCCCTGACCAAGAGCTAATCCCACCCTGAAAGTGCACAATGACAAAACACCCTGCCTTTTAAAAGGGTCTTCTACACAGCACTGGGGTGGGCCATATGGACATCATCAAAGCAGCCTGGGGGGCTCTTAGGGGTCCCAAAGCTGCCTACCTGTCACAGTGCTTGGCCAACACAACCTTCATATCAGAGACATTTGCTCCTCTAAGCAGAGTTGCTAGAACTGAAGGGGGGGCTGAAATTACCCTTTTTCTAGATAATTAGCTATATGTGGAGTAGCTGAGGGGGCTGAGGGTGTTTAGGGCAGAAAAAAGGAGGTTTAGGGGAGACCTTCCTGCTCTCCACAACTTCCTGACAGGAGGGTGCAGCCAGGTGGGGGTCAGTCTCTGCTCCCAGGAATACAGCAACAGGACAAGGGGAAATGGCCTCGAGCTGTACAAGAGAAGGTTTAGGTTGGACATCAGA
>WAAG01080680.1:204-17232 GCA_013390105.1 Tichodroma muraria
TGAAAATATCAAGAGCATTTAAAGATCATAAATAAAGGTCACTTCTTTGTACTGTCACCACCTTTTCATACACTACAACTGACCTACAAAAGATCCTTTAAATGGTTTCTAAACCCACAGCATTTCTTTTAGATTCCTTTGCAAGCAGTTAGGATTTGCCTAGTAGAGGATGGAATGAAAATTCACCACTATATTTTTCACTCTCATTTTGGATACACAGGAGTGTGAACATTTCTGCAAAATTTGAAAATGCACATAAGCACTTTTTCAAATTATTCTTAGAAAGCATAATGGATTTAACAAAAAACAGGTATCTTAATAAAGTCAAACTCTGGAGAATTCTAATGGAAGGCAAAAAATACCTTTCTCAGAGGGATTATCAAATTTTTTGCAGCTCTGTTTTACAGCAAAAGGGAAAAGCTCTGTTTAACTGTGGAAAAACAGTGAATTACTAACATTATAAATTTGCCATAAACGTTAGGGAAAAGGGCACAAAATATCATCTTATTGTGCTTTTAAGATGCATCTAACTAAACAGAATCAGTCAGCACCAGAGAAGTACTGTAAAAATGCTAAATTAAGAAACTGGCATACATCACAATAGTTGGATATATAAAGAGAGAAACAAATTTAAGATTACTATCTACTGTAATATAATGTACTAAGGTATGATTCTCTAACATTTTTAACTACTGTATCACCACCAAAGCTTAAATTTCCACTGGATGCAACACCTGTCCTTGAGCTGTTTGTTTGAAGATGCTATGCATTTTATTACTTAATCACAGCTCTGTATGAATAGGCATAATAAAGAGGGGAAAATGTCATGCCAAGAGCAGCCAAAACTTGGCAAATATGAATTTATTTGTAGCCTGTCATTTTTCCGAGTTAGTTCCTAATAACACATCACACATACAACAACCATTCCATGCCACTAAATGTCTTCTCTTTTACTTCAGTCTTGCATTTCTTTCTGGTTTTCCCCATGCTTGCAGTTACTGAGGCAAAGAAAAATCTGTTCCTTATAGATGCCATATCTTCAGATAGACTTCATCTAGGGTAGTAGTAGTGCCAATCGTGCTGTATGAATTAAGGATATCACACAAAAATATTTTCCCTACAGGCTGGACAGAGTAAATTGATTATTTTTTTTCCTCTGGGAAACAACAATTTTGACATTGCCTTTTTGGCAAGGATACTATAAATACAAGACCTTAGGTGGGATTTTTTAGACTAAATGCAGACAATCTGCTAAGTAAACATTTATGTGTAGGCCCAAGTAAGAAAACAAGTCGTGGCCCCCAAGACTAATTGACATTGCCCAGCTCCTACTCAGTCCATGTATATGTTCTGTCTCTCTGACAAGAGGCACCTGACTGGAACACAGAGCCAAGAAACTAGATAGCACTGATTCCCATTCAGAAGTTTGCTCCTTGGATCATTTTTTGTGAGAAATATACAGTTGCCTTATAACTGAGAGTGGCATATTAAGTTTCTTTCAATGAAAGAGAAGAAGGTACTTCTCAGGACTGATTAATCTACAGGAATTTAATATTTAATTTAATAATGCCTTAAAACACCTATTTCTCACTACTGATTATAAAAAAGGCTAGAGCAACTAATTGAGCTACAAAAATTGCAGTGGTGACCGAAGTTAGCTGAGATAAATCTGATCTCTGTGGCCACTAGACCACAGAAGAAAATGTGGTCTTTGAGGATTCTGTTTGCCCACATTCGTCTATGTAAAGCTGCTACATGGAGAAAAGAGGGAGGAGGTAAAAATTTCAAGCATGTTTCCTATAAAAGCGGAGAAACAGGAATAACCTGTCAACTAACTGTTTGTGCAAGTTCAAACAATTTCAGAAAGACTACTATGTGAGAGAGATGCAAGTTCTACATTTGGTTTTTAGCCAAATGTGGGAAAAAGCCTTTGTACCAGAATAGACTGTAAAAAATTATTAGTACAATAATTTATCCAACATAATAATTTAAAATTTTATTGCTTCAAATATTAATTTTAAAATATGCTGTAGCTGTAGCCCAACAAAAAAATGTTTGATATACTTGGACATACTTGTATGGCAAATGAGAGATGATAATGCAACTTCATCATTATAAAAGTGTTTTTCGAATGATCATTTCATTAAAATAGCTATGGACAATATACTTTTTACCTCATTTTAGACACCTATGGTGTCTAATCTGAATAACTTGAGTCATTCAACTGAAATTCCATTTTTAGTCAAAGAAGAAAAATGGGCATTTGAAGGCACAAACCTTTTGACCTATTTTAGAAACAGATGATTCATGCCCTGCAAATGCCTATTTCTCTTCATAAAGGGATATGACTTACTTGGCTGTAGTCCTTCAGATTCTACGCTTACATTCAGTGATATGGTTCTCATTCTTCAAAGTGTTTCTGAAAAAATTCATGACATTTTCTTAGTCTGGAGAATTAGAGAAGATCTGAAAATTAAGTATTGTGGGTTTGGTTACATATCACTAACAGATGAGAGGGACTATTTTCATCTTTTGGGTGGGGGAAGGGGTCACAGGGGAAAATGGTAAAATGACTGTATATGTGTATAAAAATATATATATAATTCCAAAGATGATTTGGATTTTAATTTCACATGGACTTAATTTCCTTCTCAGATGGTTTGAGCATAATGCTTCTCAGAACCTGTTAAATACTTTTAATTCTTCCAGCCTTCCAAACATGGTATTTCAAATTCTTTCCACTTGTAATTTGTTTTCTGATCTCCTAAACAGCACTGCACCTTAGCACTCCTAAACAGCACTTTTGTCTTTAGATAAAAGGAAAACTTCAGAAAAGTCACATTGTTGATTTTGGTGTGCATTTTTTAAAAGGAAAGCTTTCCATTTTAAATGCTGAAAAAGTTAACTTACAATTTTGCAACATAAAATGTACCTAGATATTTATATTCTCTGTAATGATAAACCCAGTAGGCCTAACTATGTTCTTCATCAATCAAAATCATCTAGACCTCTCATCTTTCTAAAACAAACTCCATTTGCATGTGTCATTCTTTAGCATAAACAGATATGGAATGAGAATGACGTACAAATTTAGGTAGAAATGAATTATAAGCTATTAAAAAGAGAGTAGACCACACTGCAGACAGAGAAAATGGCTAGAACAAAGCATGCAAAAACTTTATCATGTGTTAAATCTTTAGGTTAAATTTCAGTTTTTTACTTAAATCAAATTGAAACAAACTTTCTATTTTTATGGTAAAGAAAAAAAATCTATATTTTCCAGAACAATACATTCATATTGATATGGTCACATACATCATAGGATCTCTGACCTTTCTCTGATAAGTACAGTCCACAGCATTTATCTTTTGATACCAGCTTTAGTGTCAGGCAGGGTTTTTTTTTCCCTCACAAACCCCCACCTTCTCTTGAAGTTTGCTTAAATTTTCACAAAAAATATTTGGGTCATATATTTTTTCTCATTCCTTTTATACACCTGATTGCATATTATTCAGAATTGATAATTTCTCCAAATTTAAATTTTACAAATTTAGCTTGTCTAACTTTTTCTGCTTCTGATTTTGTGCATATCATATTGTCATTTGGCAAATCAAATCAGTTTTCTTCTGACTTGACAAAATTTTCTATTTTTCATTTTTTAATGTGAAATGTTTTAGATTAAGTTACAAATAAATATTAAGTAACATTTTCCCCTAGGAGTAACCATTCACTCCACAATGAAAGAACGTATCATATCCTCAGAAAAATTGTAGACCACTAAATGTTTTATCAGGATTACTATTGATGAAAAGAGAAAAAGAAATGCATTTAGCATCGATTTTTGGTTCTTCTCGTTCGTATTCTCAAAACTATGAGCACTGTATTAGACTTGGTACAGAGTTCTACTAAGTACTAGAGAAGCACCTAGTGTAGTAGTCTATGTTAAATAAGTACCTTTCATTACTTGCCCACAGACAAGGAATTTAAAATCCATCAATTCCTCACACACATGTGAGGCAGATTGCAATTTACCTGTTAAAGTGCCCCTGTGACTTGATTTGCATAGCAAAGACTTCTAGCACAATGAAACAAAGAATTAGTGAGCATGACAGGAGTGCTATTAGCATGGAGAGTACAGACTCTCCTACAACACCCCTTTCAAGCTATGTAAATACATTCATCAGAAATAGGTAGATCTTGGTGGATTTCCCAGGCAGGAATGAAAAAAATCTATTGTCTCAAGAGAGTAAGACTAAAGTTATAAACACCGGATGAGTCTGTAAGCAGACTCACAGACAGGGATCTGCGAACAGACCTTCCTTACACCACACTTTTTTTGATGTTTGGGTTTGCTTCAAGTGGTTAAGATGTAAACATTTACATCTGAGCTAATCAGCTAGATTTCCTTTTTTTGACAGTATACGGAAATAGAATGGTATGTTACATCTTATCCTAAGGCACACCTCTACAATAATCAGAATTTCCTCATACTACAATGGGATTTTTTCTTCACCTTTTTTTCTTTTTTTTTCTTTTTTCTTTTTTTTTTTTTTGTAATAGAAAACTACTATAGTGTTATCAACTCTATAAAACTATGGAGTAAACTATATACTTACCAAAACTCTTATTACAGACAATGCAAAACCCTTTAACACAGTCACTGGACACTTTTCAGCAGTTCATTCTAAGACAGCTCATCACACTTTCTCTGCTGCTTCTTCCTCCTCAAGGGGAGGACTGCACACATCCTTCCCCGGCTCCAGTGTGCGGTCCCTCCCACAGGAGACAGTCCTCCAGGAACTTCTCCCATGTAAGTCCTTCCCCTGCCTGCAGTTCTTTACAAACTATCATTGGTCCCTTCCAGGGGGCAGTCCTTCAGGAACAGGCTGCTCCAGGGGGTCCCCCATCCGGTCACAAGTCCTGGCAGCAAATGTGCTCCAGAGTGGGCTCCTCTCTGCATGAGCCCACAGGTCCTGCCAGGAACCTGCTCCAGCACAGGGTTCCCATGGAGTCTCATCCTCCTTCAGTGTGGTGTCCTCCACGGGCTGCAGGAGGATCTCTGCTCCTGCTGAACTCCATGGGCCGCAGGGGCACATCCTGACTCATCATGGTCTGCACCACAGGCTGCAAGGGAATCTCAGCTCCAGCCCCTGGAGCACCACCTACCTCTCCTCCTTCACTGGCCTGGGTGTCTGCTGGGCTGCTCCATTCACGTATTCTCTGTCTGTGTTTCTGCAGTTTTCCCCCCCTATAGTCTGTTATCCCAGAGGTGCAACCACCATGGCTGATGGGCTTGGGCTTGGCCTTGGCCAGTAGTGGGTCCGTCCTGGAGCCAGTTGACACTGGCTTTGTTGGATGTAGGAGGAAGCTTCTAGCAACTTGTCACAGAAGCCACTCCTGCTGCCCTCCACTACCAAAACCCTGCTGGCCTGAAAAGCCAGGTCAAGTGTTTAAAATTTTTATAGGTCAAGTGTTTACAATCGAAAATTATTTCCAAGGAATTCAACAGCACAATAAGTGCTCTCCTTCAATAAATAATGCACCACAATAGAGAGTAAATAAAACCCAAAGCTATAGCCGACATATCAAAATTATGAGACTTAAGGAGGAGATTGTGTAAAGTATTCACAAAGTCTGTCTTCTGCATTTTCAAAAGTGGCCTGTGTAGATTTTGTTTACAGCCATTTAAAAGAGTGATTTCTTCTGTAGTTGATTCAGAACAAAAATCAAACTTTAGATGCTTGTAATCAGCCTCGTTCAAACTGCTCCCCTCCACCATCTGTAAAGGCAGCCTTGACAAAATAGTCTCACTAAGTTAAATCTAACATTTGGAAATATTTCCCATTAACTTGATTATGATTATTTGAATCATTATGTATACATGATAATGAACACCTACGGCAAAACACGAGTAACTCAATGCTGCTAGACCAGACCACTTCCAGTTCTGGAATGTCATTATCAAACTCTAGTTTCACCTTTTACTGCTGTTGTCCCTGCTGTATGTGATAGGCTTCCATTCAAACCACGGGGCTAGAAATACAGTACAGCTGCAGTAAAAGAATCTCAGTTGTGCCCCTGCGTTGATAACTTAGCCCAGTGAACTCTACTGGGTCACTCACATTTACAGCAGAGCTACCCAATTACTCCTCTCTGTCAGAGTGAAATGGCTGGTAAACACAGGCCTGTGCAGGAGCAGGGAAGACACTGGACTGTCACTCATTTCTTTTGAGGAAAATGTTGCCAGAGAAAAGTAATCTTCAGGCAGTGGGCTACTAGTTGTGAGGAGGCAGNGGTAGATCTTGGTGGATTTCCCAGGCAGGAATGAAAAAAATCTATTGTCTCAAGAGAGTAAGACTAAAGTTATAAACACCGGATGAGTCTGTAAGCAGACTCACAGACAGGGATCTGCGAACAGACCTTCCTTACACCACACTTTTTTTGATGTTTGGGTTTGCTTCAAGTGGTTAAGATGTAAACATTTACATCTGAGCTAATCAGCTAGCTTTCCTTTTTTTGACAGTATACGGAAATAGAATGGTATGTTACATCTTATCCTAAGGCACACCTCTACAATAATCAGAATTTCCTCATACTACAATGGGATTTTTTCTTCACCTTTTTTTCTTTTTTTTTCTTTTTTCNTTTTTTTTTTTTTTTTTTTTTTTTTTTTTTTTGTAATAGAAAACTACTATAGTGTTATCAACTCTATAAAACTATGGAGTAAACTATATACTTACCAAAACTCTTATTACAGACAATGCAAAACCCTTTAACACAGTCACTGGACACTTTTCAGCAGTTCATTCTAAGACAGCTCATCACACTTTCTCTGCTGCTTCTTCCTCCTCAAGGGGAGGACTGCACACATCCTTCCCCGGCTCCAGTGTGCGGTCCCTCCCACAGGAGACAGTCCTCCAGGAACTTCTCCCATGTAAGTCCTTCCCCTGCCTGCAGTTCTTTACAAACTATCATTGGTCCCTTCCAGGGGGCAGTCCTTCAGGAACAGGCTGCTCCAGTGGGTCCCCCATCCGGTCACAAGTCCTGGCAGCAAATGTGCTCCAGAGTGGGCTCCTCTCTGCATGAGCCCACAGGTCCTGCCAGGAACCTGCTCCAGCACAGGGTTCCCATGGAGTCTCATCCTCCTTCAGTGTGGTGTCCTCCACGGGCTGCAGGAGGATCTCTGCTCCTGCTGAACTCCATGGGCCGCAGGGGCACATCCTGACTCATCATGGTCTGCACCACAGGCTGCAAGGGAATCTCAGCTCCAGCCCCTGGAGCACCACCTACCTCTCCTCCTTCACTGGCCTGGGTGTCTGCTGGGCTGCTCCATTCACGTATTCTCTGTCTGTGTTTCTGCAGTTTTCCCCCCCTATAGTCTGTTATCCCAGAGGTGCAACCACCATGGCTGATGGGCTTGGGCTTGGCCTTGGCCAGTAGTGGGTCCGTCCTGGAGCCAGTTGACACTGGCTTTGTTGGATGTAGGAGGAAGCTTCTAGCAACTTGTCACAGAAGCCACTCCTGCTGCCCTCCACTACCAAAACCCTGCTGGCCTGAAAAGCCAGGTCAAGTGTTTAAAATTTTTATAGGTCAAGTGTTTACAATCGAAAATTATTNCTCCAGCACAGGGTTCCCATGGAGTCTCATCCTCCTTCAGTGTGGTGTCCTCCACGGGCTGCAGGAGGATCTCTGCTCCTGCTGAACTCCATGGGCCGCAGGGGCACATCCTGACTCATCATGGTCTGCACCACAGGCTGCAAGGGAATCTCAGCTCCAGCCCCTGGAGCACCACCTACCTCTCCTCCTTCACTGGCCTGGGTGTCTGCTGGGCTGCTCCATTCACGTATTCTCTGTCTGTGTTTCTGCAGTTTTCCCCCCCTATAGTCTGTTATCCCAGAGGTGCAACCACCATGGCTGATGGGCTTGGGCTTGGCCTTGGCCAGTAGTGGGTCCGTCCTGGAGCCAGTTGACACTGGCTTTGTTGGATGTAGGAGGAAGCTTCTAGCAACTTGTCACAGAAGCCACTCCTGCTGCCCTCCACTACCAAAACCCTGCTGGCCTGAAAAGCCAGGTCAAGTGTTTAAAATTTTTATAGGTCAAGTGTTTACAATCGAAAATTATTTCCAAGGAATTCAACAGCACAATAAGTGCTCTCCTTCAATAAATAATGCACCACAATAGAGAGTAAATAAAACCCAAAGCTATAGCCGACATATCAAAATTATGAGACTTAAGGAGGAGATTGTGTAAAGTATTCACAAAGTCTGTCTTCTGCATTTTCAAAAGTGGCCTGTGTAGATTTTGTTTACAGCCATTTAAAAGAGTGATTTCTTCTGTAGTTGATTCAGAACAAAAATCAAACTTTAGATGCTTGTAATCAGCCTCGTTCAAACTGCTCCCCTCCACCATCTGTAAAGGCAGCCTTGACAAAATAGTCTCACTAAGTTAAATCTAACATTTGGAAATATTTCCCATTAACTTGATTATGATTATTTGAATCATTATGTATACATGATAATGAACACCTACGGCAAAACACGAGTAACTCAATGCTGCTAGACCAGACCACTTCCAGTTCTGGAATGTCATTATCAAACTCTAGTTTCACCTTTTACTGCTGTTGTCCCTGCTGTATGTGATAGGCTTCCATTCAAACCACGGGGCTAGAAATACAGTACAGCTGCAGTAAAAGAATCTCAGTTGTGCCCCTGCGTTGATAACTTAGCCCAGTGAACTCTACTGGGTCACTCACATTTACAGCAGAGCTACCCAATTACTCCTCTCTGTCAGAGTGAAATGGCTGGTAAACACAGGCCTGTGCAGGAGCAGGGAAGACACTGGACTGTCACTCATTTCTTTTGAGGAAAATGTTGCCAGAGAAAAGTAATCTTCAGGCAGTGGGCTACTAGTTGTGAGGAGGCAGAAAGTAATTCAGTGTCTTTGTATATTTTCATGCTATGCTGATTGAAAGTTCATTCTGGACTTTACCTAACCCAGCTTCTGCTGTTCTCCCTCCAGGAGGTTTGAGTATTAAATGGCATTGATTCTTCCTATGGAGATAAAAGACTGAAAATAAATCAACATTAAAAGGGATATGCCCTTGAGAAAGCCAAAACACTGAGCTAAAAACATCAACTTTAAAAGATTTGGCTGAGATTAGTGTTCTTGATGTCTTAGTATTGTGGCACTGACTGCAATAGAGAAATTCATTGTCTTCTGTAATGTATTGCCCAAGGCACTAATGCTACTAGGATTAGGAACAAAAATATCCTTATACACAGGTACCATCCCACTAAAGTCAGGTTATTTCAGTGTTAGATCCCTGTTTTCTCTTTTTTGAATTGATGCTGCATATCCTTGCATGGTGCTCTTCATAGTGCTCTTCATAGTTCTCTTCAATTACAAAATAATTTTTTTAAAAATAGTGTGGTTTTCTATTGGACATTTGCAGATGCTTCTCAGCAAACCTTTTACTCCTAAAGATTATGACATTGTGCAAATGGAATTGGGGAAAATCTTTATATTCATAAAACTTTATGAATTGTCTGTTGTGTATGGAAGATTTTTAGCATACTGCAACAATAAAAAGCCTGTTCTGTATTGCTTTTCCTCTATTTAGAACACAAATTAATTGAGGTCATAGTTCTGTTGAGGGAACGCAGTCATATTTCTAGCAAAAACACCATGAAATTTTAATCTTTGTCTGAGAGACTTTTGACCTTTCAAACTTGCAGGGTATTTATTATTCCTCTTTTATTTTACGTTGGGAGTCCTCACATTCTTCTGTTCTCTTTAAATATTTACATTGTAACTTCTCCGGGTAAAGTACCACATGCTTAGCTTATACATAATGGTCTTTATTTGTGCTGCTGCTTCCTTCACGCTTTCTCATTTTGTCAAGGGGTCTTTCCAAATTGCAAGGAAAAAAAAATCATCTTGACTACTGTTTCTTAATTACATATTATAAATTATCTTTAACAATTACTTCAATGAAGTATGAAAAGTAAATTATTGAATGCAATTGCAACCTTTCATTTATAACATATTAGTCTCACCTTCCCACTTTTCTCTCTTTTCCCAGTGTGATCATTCACTTTCCTCATTCCTAGGAAATAAATCTAAGTCTTCCAACCTCATTTATACTTTATGTTTCATATTTTATTTATAATCTTTGTTTCAATTGCCTTTACTGGTAATTTATTCCACTTGTTCATTTATCTTTTTTGAAATACATTAATTCTGTCCAAGTTTCCTAATTTTCCTGGTTTGTTTACTATGTCTTGTCATATCATCTATATTTTAACCCCTTCCTAGTGTAAAGACATGTCCATGTTCTAAATTTTTCCTTTTTTTATTCCTATTTACAATGTTGTATTTCCCTTTTATTGTTTCACGTTTTATATTTAGGAATTTTTCAAAGCTTATTAGATAACACTGAACAAGAGTTCTGCAGTGTTACAAAAAGGTCGAGTTACATTGGGCATGTAGGAGATGATCTGAGCAGATTTCTTACCAATAACTTTTAAAATACTTAAGGTTCTAGAACAGAACATTGTTCAAGGTCTGATTACTTAAGTTCACAGCTCCTTTTTAAAGAACTGAAAAAGTATTTACAGTACAGTTGCTAACATGATCCATATTCTAGATTTTTTTTAAATGCTGTCCTTATTCAATAAATAAAATTATTATATAAGAGTTTTCCTTCGTTTGTTTTCTCTTACTACATATTATTTAATTCTATTCTAGGTTTCCTGGCTGACCCAAGACAGAGTATATTGCAAGGGGTTTTCACATTAATTTGTCTAAAAGATTTTTCTTCTCCTTTTTGAGGTCCTGCATGGCTATTTTGTGATAAGTATAAAATAACATCTGACGAAAATGTTTTGAACACAATAAGTATCTCTTGGAATTTTATTTACCTTCTCTGGATTCAGCCCTCTAAAATATAGGCAAGTGATCCTGACTGGTCATTTTTTACTCCTTCTTTAATTAGAGTAGAGAAAGAAATTATTTTCACACGGGGATAGGTGTCCACTGGGGATTGATATGTGCTAACGAGGTAAGTAATGCACAGAATCCCTTTCAGGCAAGACCATTGGTGGCATTTACTCAGACTTTGCCTGGAAAGAATTTAGGCAATGCTAATTACCACTTTTTGAAAGAGCTCCTGGGCACAATCTGGGAACTAGAATGTACTAGGGACTATTCACAACAGGTACGTCACATATAGCCACTCGATTTTGATCCCAAAACAGTGGCTACCAGCCTGCCCTGCTTTGTCAGTCCCAATGAGTGTTCTGACAAATATAGCCTGGATGTCTAAACTTCAAATTACTTGGGAAAAGTATTACCCCATGGGCATGTTTTGCAGTTGCACAGAATCCCTTTTCCATGAAAGAAATTACTTAAGTGACAGCAGGACTTTATTTTAAATGTCTGCATTTTCTTTAATGAAATTTAATGAATGAAAACAGGAGCCAAGGCTCAGATTTGTCATGTCTGGCTGCACTTATTAACTGGCCAGCCAGGCCAGAAGATGAATCTCTACAGCTAACAGGCAAAGGTGTTGAGTTATTTTTAGTGACTGCAATCAACTTTAGGGCACAGACCATAATTTGAAAGTATTTCTAATATGGCAGTTTACTTTTCAATTTTTAATAAATTAACAAAAGGAAAAAATGGACCAAGCATAGGCTCTTCCCTTTGGGGACATTTTAGAGCTGGCTGTAATGTTCTTTCATCATTTAATAATTGGAAATAATATTCAAATGGCAAGAAATCCTCTTCCACTTTCTTGTTTTGTTAAATTGGAGAAAATGTCATTGGCTGTGGAAAGCATATGGATCAAAATTCTTTACTAGCATTTTTCTTTGCACTGTACTATAGAAAGATGATAATTCACAGCAAAACCTGAAAAATGTGGCAAAACTTATTTAGCTTAAATAACAGTTCTCGCCTGTGTACTTTTCTTTTTGCTGTCTTACTAATGGTCCAAAGATTTTGTGATGATTTTTTGCCAATACAAATGTCACAATATTGCATTTTTAAAGGGAGGAGGGGAGGGGAGAAGGGGTAGAGTGTTGGGGAAAACACACTTCTAAGACCAAACTAAATTACACACTTCATAATACACAAATAAGAAAAATGACACAAAAATTCAGGCAAAGGGCCAGACTTTCAAGACATTCAACACACAGCAGGTTGACCTGAGAAAAAGCTTTCTGAAAGTTCACTTATTGAGGTGTTGTAGTAGGAGATGCCAGATTTGAAGCATTTTGAGACTCTGGGCATTATTCATGCTTACCGTAAGAACACGAGACATGCCCTAAAGGACCGGAGGCTCACTTGTACTCTGGCTGTGGCTAACAGAGCTGTTTAGTGACTAACGACAGAAATAGGGTATGTGTGATGA
Source organism: Tichodroma muraria (assembly GCA_013390105.1). Lineage (NCBI taxonomy): Eukaryota > Metazoa > Chordata > Aves > Passeriformes > Sittidae > Tichodroma > Tichodroma muraria. The sequence continues at coordinate 12,617 of WAAG01080680.1, forward strand.
ATTATCTCATCTTAGCTAGGTCTTCCTAAATGTCAGTGACTGAAGGCACTTCTGATAAGGATGCTATTCCCTAGGCTCTGTACCATAAACCAAAGCCCATCTATACAGACAATATCTCAGATTTATCAATACAATTGTTTGTAAAGTTGGAACAGTTTGTCCTGCAATGATGCCAGTAGAAAATGAGGATTCTAAAGAGAAATATGATATTGGTGTTCGCTGGAAATGTACAAATATCTAGATTAGCTGCACTGTTACACAGAAATCCCATGATTTTTGTGGCCTTTTCCCTATTTTGATTCACATTACTAGTTAGCATACCGAGCTTGTCTTCACACTTTATAAATGTGTAGGAAATTTTATATAGTCCCAAGATTTAATTCTCTTTTTCTTTATTCCACTGAAATATTTATAAAACAAATTCTATGCATTTTTTTAGACAAGGAAGAAAATAAGAATAAATTAATTCGTCCCAAATTAATTAATGCAATAAAGAAGAGATTATTCTGCACACTGAGGGAGATTACGAGGTAATTGTCTTTTCAGGCAACTATTGCCAAACCTTTGGCAAAAATAAGATTTATAGGGGGACGTTAAGGGAATATCCATGCAAATATGGGCACATTGACAATATTAATTTAAAAAGCAGGAAAGCAAATTTATGCACTGCAAGCACAGCTCCCTGTGCTCTTCAAAGGGAGTGACTTTCTTTTCGTTTTACTAGCTCCTCTGGGGTACTTTATGGACCAGTTTTCTCATCTCAAGTGTCTGATCCCAAGACATAAATTAATTTTAGATGCAATTTTTATTCTTTGTGGCTGCTAAAGCAATATTCACTGTTTGTTTTAGTTACCATGGAGATAATTGACTTCCTGTGGTGGCAGAAGTCTTTTTTGGGGTATTAAAGAGGCTTGGATCTAGGGATTCTCTAATTTTCATGCAGTGAAGAAAGTAATTTCATCAAGAAAACCTTCATAAGATTTCTCTCCCTCATAATTTGAGTCATTCTTGTTATAATCTTGTGAGTATTTGGGTGTTTTTTCTTTCCCACATCCCTTTTGTAGCTCAGCCTGCACACTCCACGGTGCTGGCTCAAACCACAGGAAAGCATAGATAGTCTATTTATTAATGTTGTACTTTGGTCAGGCACAAGCTCCCAACAGCATATTACCTGATAGAACATCAACAGACACAAAGATAATAAAACATTTGATTATAATTTAACCTTCGAAATGGATTGGTTAGGACTCAGTGACAGACATTTCTGACAAAAATATCCTGTACTGAGGTTATCGATAAAGAACAAAACTCAAAAGCCATTTAGTTTATATTAGCTATGTCTCTCACAGAGCACTAAAATCTGGATAGCTCGTACCAAATTTTCACCTCAACAAAATAGTCTCAGTAAGTTGAGTATACAGCAGCTGTATACTCAACAATGAAAAAAAGGCATGTTCCAAAAGTATGGATAACCAAAAAAAATGCTCAAAATACCTTCTGAGGAATTGCAAAAGTAAAGATGGTATGTATCTTGAACCAAATCTTGTGAGCCCTTGAACCAAATACTTCCAACCACTAAGTATGGCAACATTCAACTGAGCTTGAGAGGGGATTTTTTTAGTATTTGAAAAAGGATACTTCAGCAAATCAGCTCTGGCCAAGAAGGTACAAAAATGGAATGGTTAACTTTTGTGAAATTATTGCACACACTATCCATCCCTTTCCTCATGTCATTCACAACAGCCATTCAAAACATTCCTCTCTGCTGAGTTCAGGCATTATCATGTTAACTATGACTGAAAACTTTAAAGGAGCCAAAAGATAGTGGGACTAATGGTCAGTGTCCTGTGGAAATAGCCCTGGGCCTACATATGCCTACTCAGGATTTCTACACTCTTCAGAGCAAGCTGGTGCTGCTCAACATAACTCCGTAACAATGGTCAGGATCAAAGAGGGAATGGCAGGGTGGAGCTGGTGCGAGCACTGCCCACCCCGTCCACGTACACCGCAATGGTCCTTCTGTCTCAGAACGAAACGAAACATGATGTGATGCAACAGCAGATGTGCTCCCACAACACCTCTCTTGAATTTGAGATGGTGCTGCAAGTCCCTGAGGAATAATACCTCTAAGCCCTCCAGCTGCAGTGATAAGCTTATGCATTTCCCAAGCATGAGGCTTTCACTGAAGACACAATAAAGCTTTTGGACAAATCTTCATTAATAACAAGAATTAAAAGGAGATTTGTCTTGTTTCCACACTAACAGTGGATAAAAGCATATAAACACAGGAGGGATTATAAATAAAATCTACATTAATCCCACGATTAGCTCTCTGTCCTCTAGTATCCACCTCCTATATCCAGGGTCATGCCCTTTAAAGTACAAAATCTGTTACAGTTAACAAAAAGACACACAATAGTCATTGTAGTTCTTTTCTAATGCATTGGAATTTTTAGTCTAGTTTGTTTTGAATTTGGTGTACAACATCAAAATGCTCACAGGTATTCCATACAGGAGTATACTTTTGCTCTGTGAGAATAATGTCTTTTGTTCCTACAGCATTTCACATCAAAGAAAAAAAAATTAGAATCAATAATAAAAATGGAAATGTTTGAGAACAAGTAATAGTAAAGCAAAACTTTAGAAATCTCCTTTTAAGTGTACAACACAAAATCAATTTGCCATGACCCTGAGAGTCAGCTGTTCTTGCCCTTGTGACAGAAGAGGAGGTAAAAGGAAAAGAAACAAATTAAAGCAGTACATAAAAGCCTTTTACTTCCCAAAACTTGGGAATGTTTTTGAGGTAGAAGGATGCTTAAAGCAAGCTTTCAAATTTTTTAACAATACCATCTCATATAATTTTTAGCAATACTATCAACAATACCATCTCATTTCTATTTTAGTGTCTGACATAACTTTAGCCTTCTGATGTATAAGTCACTTATTTCTTCCCTTTTGTACATAAAGATTGTTCTTTAGGTAGTCTGTAACCTGAGAACCATTACTGCTTTGCAGTTTCCCCACCTCCTGTTGTTTAAGATTTATCCATCTAATCCCTTATTGTTTGCTAAGATTCCATTTTAATGTTCATCAAAATCTGAATACGAATAACAACCCAAGATTTAAACTGGAAGGTATCTAGACAATATTAAAATACTTAGACTGTACAAGAGGATTTATCATACTAGAGCAACATACTGGATTTTTTTCAAAAAAATATAAATGCAGTCTTCAGCAATCATGAAAAAGCAATTTTTAGGCAACTGTCTCAAGGTTTCTGGGCTGCCTTTGTGTTCAGCTGAAATTTCTATTAATCTTTCCTTAAATTATCTGCACTGAAGCACTCAGGAATTCTTTCACAAAATGTTCATTCCTCTGCAATATTTCTAAAGGACCAGCCTAATACAATGTAGCTCAAAGAGAGATATGACAAGGAGACAGAAATAGGAGTACTTAATTTGGATTTCCTAAAAGAAATACTTAAATACAACTTTTTTTCCTAGCACTGCAAATGCAGTTACTGTAAGAGGCGTTTAAAACATTATGATGGGTTTTTTTCCCACATCTGCCCTGATACTGCATTTAGAAATCCTGAATAAAAAAATCCTATTTTCCTATTATAAGGTCAAGTTACATCAAGTTCTTGCTGGTAAAACAAGATCTTTAGCATTCTGTTAGAATGTTAATATATCTAAAACCTCTGAGACTCAATATTGTGATCTTTCATGATTTACTGCAGATAAAACTCCTGTGCAGCTCCAGCAGCGCTTTAAACCACAAGATTTTACTAAGTAGAAAAAGATTTTCAAGCTAAAGTAATCACTTGAAAATATTCAATCTAATGTCACTGAGTTTAGAAACTTGCTTTCTAAGAATCCAACTTGCAGTGTTCAAACATAGTATCAGCTCTTTCCCATACTGATGTGATAAACATGAGTTTGCATCATAGTATGGTTCAAGAGCACAGTACAGATTTTATGGTTGCAAATAAAGTACCAAACAAAAGAAATCGTTAGTCTCTAACCCTTTTTTAGAATCCTGCCCACATTATATTTATTCATCATCTTCTCTGAAATGTGAACATAAAAATCAGGTTTTCAAATTGTAAGCAGAATTTCAGAATTCCAGTAAATCTAGAGTATTCTTATTTTTTTTTACCAAATAAAATATGTGCATAATTTTTGCACTGAAAGATTAAATTCCTCTTCCAACAGGGTGAAGTTGGAAACTGGTAAAGGGCTAAACTGGAAGCAGTAGCAGGTATTTGTTCTCCTGAATTTGTTAACACTGAGGGTTAATAACCAAGGGTGGCAAATCCTTTAAAAAAACCACAGCCATTCAAAACTGAAGTTTTCCAGTTCTGTCACTGAAATATTTTGAAGAAATACATCTTTCAAATATCAAAAATAAATAATTTTAGGCTTACAATAAAAACACACTGATGAACATTAATACTGTAACTTTGTGGATTTTTGGTAAACTAGTGACTTTTTTCCTAAATTTAACCTAATTTATTAGCAACCTTAAGTATACATCACTTTGCAAAATCACCTAGTTATGGTCTGCTACTTCTCTCACTATATTTCATTAAAATCTTTATTAAGTAATTATAGATG
>WAAG01080683.1:0-13295 GCA_013390105.1 Tichodroma muraria
TCAAAGCCACATGTTTGGTAATTGTCATCAGTTAGCAAAAAGTCTGATCTATGAAAAAAGATCTTAGAGTCAGAACCTGAGAGTCGTAGATCAGAAGCTCCGTTTTTCCCAGTAATAACAGAAAAGTGTAATTTGCAGTTATCATTGGGAAAGAAAAAGGAGAAATAAATTTTACCTTCTGTAGCTTCCTATTCCTGCTTAGTTCCCCTCCGGATTAAGAGTGTGCACAACTGCCCCACCCCACCACCCCCCTTCATGGATGTACCTTCCTTTTATGCATGAACCCTGATACAGGAAAATGATACAACACCAGAATGAGCTCACAGTTACAGTAACAGGGCTCTAGTAAATACTGACACATAACTGATGGCTGTTAGCCCAAGACCGGAAATGGAGAAGAAAGAAACAAGCAAAGTTGTCAGCCATTAGGAGCTTTCAGCCATTTAAAAGAAAAACAAATAGTAAAGAATAGGAGTCAATAGGGGATCAGATTAATGTGAATGTAGATTCCTTCCCAGTGGGAGCTGCAACCAGCTGAAGAGTTGTGGTTTTAGCTCCCACAACCTTCTTTTTCTAATGGACTCTGCTAGCACGTAGCAAAAATCTTCTGTCTCCCAGCTCCACAGCCATCGATGTTTACAGCTTTGACTGAAGTTAGTGTTCAGTAAGTAATGTCCACATTTCAACGCACAGTCACCACCATTTGTAGGCACTTTGTTCCTTGACTTCCTTGCTTCCTTAACAGCAAATGAAGGGAAGCTGCAGTGAGCAACACAGGGCTTCTCAAGGGAAAGAGTGCATAGGTGAGAAAAGCAGATCTTTATTTTTATGTCATTCTCATGGTTTTGTCCCTTTTCCAGTGTGCTTCTCTGGTGTGCCCTCTGACTCTGTCCTGGTCATCTCCAGAACAGAACAGCAGTGGTAAGGAGAGTGCTTAGATCTGGCAGGACATTGCTGGAGAGTTTAGGGCTGCAGAATAGCTTTTAGCACCCCAGCTTTACACTAATGACTAGTACATGGAGTCCCAGGATCAACCCAGTCAACACGTTTCATAAGGAGATGTGGTGTTAGGACAGAATAGCTGAAACTAGAGGCTGTCATATTAGTGCTATTGATGATGTTTTGGTACTTGCTGGAATATTTTCCCCTTCCTACCCACTGTACTGTCATTTATGTCACTGCTTGTTGTGTGTTTCAAACGACTTCCATGTGATGCACTTTACACTGTAAATAAAGTTGCACCCTGTTTAGTACCTATATAGAGGCAACATTGTATTCTTTTTGTAAACCCTCACAACCTTGATATTAACCCACTCTTTAGGAACTGCTGGCAAAGACTACAGAAATAGATCTCCACTCAAGCAAAAAGACAGAATAATTGCCAGCAATCTTAAAAGGTTGTGTTGGATTATACCAGGTTTGATCTGCAAATAAAAATGCAGTTAGTACCTCATTTTTCAAATCCCTTCTTCTGCTAGGGCATGTTTTTAAACCTGAAAAGGGCAAATTTACCACTGGCATAAAGAGACAGATTAAAAGCTGCTTCACTCACCCCTGATGGAGATACAACTTGTTTTATTCTGCACCAGTACTGGAATGTGTAAAGGTATGGAAGTGCCCATATTCCTGGAAAAATGAGGTGAAGAATGACTGTAGCAGAAAGAAAATTTTGTAACTCAAACACTATTCCTCCAAACAAGGAGCACATATGGTATGACAGGCAAAAGATTTAGGATGTTAAGTTGTTGGAGATAATGTTGTAAGCCTGTCAGTGTTTGAATACACAGGCATTAAGTGGAGACTTGAAGTACAAAATATGGTCAATGTTTGAAAGCCTCCCCCTAATCCAGCAACTCAAAGGATGGTATGAGGTTACTGATAGTGTTGTTAAAACTAAGCCTTGAAATTTAATCTTTTTATCTTAGAAAATTTCTATCTTAGAAAAGGTAGAAAATTGCATATCAGAATTGCAGTACTTGAAATATGGGTAAAAATCCTGAGTAGGTGCAGCTGGCATACATGGACTCAAATCTTGTGCATGCTCTAGAAACACAGAGAACTGCCTTATTTAAAGTGTTGTAAGAACAGGCTCTTTCCCTGGCCCTGTTCTCTTTGTTGTGACCACTGAACAAGCTAAAACTCTGAAAGGAGTCTACTGACACCTATGTCTCTCTGCTTGGAAGTACACCAGGAAATGTTTAAATGTTGACTCTGATCTCACGGTGCAGGGGAGAGGGCACAGGGTTAGTGTGTGCCAGCAGTTGTTAACATGAGTCAGTCACTCTTACACTTTAACAGTCTGACCAGACATCTCTTTTGCATGTCAGCACAGGAACAGTTTGTGCACCTCTGAATTGTCTTAGAGCAGTTTGGATCCTCACTGTGGAAAGGATCCCTGCTGCTTTTACCGCACTGCAGATTCTTTTCTAGGAGAACATATACCCTGACCACAGATTTCCAGCAGCAAGAGACAGGAATTGCAGCACCCAGAGGCAAGCCAGGTGGAATATGCAGTATCATTATTGATCTGTTTTTCTAAGGTTATTTCCATTCATGCACATGATGCAGAGCACTTCTTCACGTATCCATCCCATTTACGGTGAGCTCCTCTCCCAGGAGCAGGGCTGCACTTCCATTACCCTTGCTTTCTAGCCTGACGCGTTGCTAGTGCCTGCCAATGTCAAGCTCTGCTGGCTTGCCACCTCTCCCTGCCAAGCTTGGAGCACTACAAAAGCTGATGTCTTCGCAAGCTGATGGACGTGCTTCTTCAGAGCAGGCATGTCCATCCTGACAGATGTCCCTCCTGTAGATGGACCAGCGTGACCACTTGTGCTGTAAGAAGTATCATGCATGGCCTGGTGAAGAGGACATTTGAGTTTCTCCCAGCCAGTAGCAGATTGTGCCACCACAAGAAAGTCACTTCAAGTCTTCCCATTTTATGGGTCAGATGAGCCCTTCCTTGTCCCCCAAGGTGCTGCAGATTTAAAATGACAGATGAGATTTAAGCATGATTATCATCTTTACTAATGATAGCCCTTCTGCAGATGTCATCTGCATACCTCATTGCTAGCTCAGTGGACCAGCACTAACCTTAATCTTTTCAGCCTAGTATCTTTGCTGAATGTAAATCTTCCTCCTTCAAATTTTCATTTGCAACCAACATCTGCTGAACAGATTGACCCGAAAACTCAAGTTCTCTCTCCGTCTCCAGAAACTTTGAGGCTATGATAATGTCATCAAGCCCTGACTGGCACCAGTTCTGTTTGGACCCAGAGCCTGCATGCATGGCAAAGGCTGCTTTGGCTTTGGGACAGGTTGTCACTGTGGTACTGCTGGCCTGCAGGTTGCAGAGCAGGGACAGGTTGTCACTGTGGTACTACTGGCCTGCACCACACAGCAGGCCAAGAGCATGGTGAGGACTGACCCTGGGTCTCCGCTCAATGCTCTTCTCTCCTTGATGACAATTTTGCCATGCTTTATCCCAGCAGCCTCAGGAAATCAGTCTGTCATTATGCAACCAGGTGGCAAAGAACAATCACAGCAGTCACCACTCCCAGCGCATCTATACTCCACAAACAAATCCAGGCTTTCCTGGCTGCCTCTTAGCCATGCCTTCTCTTCCTATCCCCTCTTAGCTGCTTCCTCAGTACAGTCCATTTATTTCACTTTGTTTTCAATAGTTTGGCTGTAGCACTTCCTTCTCAGTTGGGAGTGACATGATATTTTGCAGCTAACGCAGAAATCACCAGGATTCATTGGATGTGAAGCCAGCAGCCTCACTGGCTGGGAGGGAGGCACAGTGTGAAGGGTGATGAAGCTCTGCAATTGCCAGTGCAGGCAGGGCTGGCAGCCTCTGCAACATGGTGGCAGCCCTGCAGAGCTGAGCACTCCTTCAGCTGCTGCTGCATTGCCTTGCCTTGCCATCCCTTCCTCTTGCACTCCTTGGCCATGCTTTTCATTTTACAGATACATTTTATGCTTGCAGCTGCTGGGGTGTGTCTGCATTTTCCAGGCAGACACCAAAGGCACAGAGCAGACGCGCATCCAGATAAGCTTCCAATAGCTGGGAAGATGCTGATGCCTTCTCCCACTGCACTGCAGTAGCTTAGGGTTGCCCTTTTGCCTGACATTTGCTCCACTGTTGTGGCTCACAACTGTTTTCTGCATCTATCCTTGTACAGCTCTGTCCAGGAAGCTGCAGTTTCATAGGCGAGGTCACGAGCAGAGTCCCAGGCTGGTGCTCAAGAGCCCAGCAATATGCAGAGACACTATCGACCTCACAAGTACATACCTCATGAGATATCACAGGCAGGTCCCAAATATTGTTCAGTGCCAAGGGAGTTATTAAGGGAATTACTGATTTTGGCTGATTCTGGAGAGTGTAACATCAACTGACAGCCTCCAAGCCACACAGCACCAAAGCCAGGCTGCATGCTTATCCCTGGCTCAGCTAGGGAGGCAGACAACTCCTCAAGGAAAAGACATGTTCACTACACCCTTCGCAAAAGCCAAAACCTTGGAGTTGGACCTTATCCTGGTTCAGCCGCTGCCTGGGAGATGGTGGAGGCAGGCAGTAACACCAGGAAACAGACATGGGAGCCCATGGGAGCCATCGCTGGTAAGTAGGATGGGGGCAGAAATGCCTGCAGTGGTTACTGGTGGTGCTGAACAGGGACCGTCTTACAGCTCTGCCCAGGGAGAACCTGGAAACAACTCCAGACCCATATCACCTAGCATGGGGCATTTGGGGAATTCCCAAAGGTATGGGAAGGTTTTTCCATGCTGGAAAAAAAGGGGTGGCAAAATGGGAGACTCTGTAGTATGACAAGAATGGAAACCTCAAGAAGGCTGCAGTTTAGAAAGCACTTAAGTATATGGTCAAGTCATACAACCATTAAGGGTACTTAATTGCACCTATGCAGTTAAAAACATGTTTAAGCATTCTTCTGGGCTGCAGCCTTAGTCATTACAAGATTATAATAAATACGAAAAACTGTGTCTGCCCTGCAGACACTGATGAGATGGTTGCTAAGTGCTTGGCACTGAATATTTGCCATCAGCCGAATGTAGAAAGTTGATAAAAGATGTGCCTGCCCAGTCAGGTATTGCTAGGCCAGATGTCTGGTTTGATTTTATTAAATAGCTTGGTTAACAATGTAGGGTAAGGGATAAACAGCTCATTAATTAATCTTGTTTATTGAAGGGAAGTGCTATAAGCACCTGAGAGAATAAATTACATGAAGGAAAGATAATCATATTAAAGGGAAATGACGTGAAATTAAAGTTAGAAATGACATGCCAGTGCTTCGGGGTGGAGGGGGAACAAAAAAAAACCAAACAAACAAAACTAAAATGTTGCTGCCATTCCTGTGTGTGCTGGCATATGAAGCTGGCAGCTGGTGTGTCACAAAATCTTGAGTTGCAACACTCTAAAATGGCAGATAAATAAGGGAAAATAAACACAGCCAGCTGGGGGCAGGGGGCAAGCAGACCCTGTTCATGCCACCAAGGATCACAGTGCACAGCACCTGTTCAGAGTGTGATTTTGCAGCCTAAATGCTCCAGAAGCATGGGGTTCTTCTGATTCCATCCCTGGTAAGATTACATAAACTAGATACGAGTGGCTGCCAAGTATAACTACCACATTTGAGGACGCCTCAGAGAGGAGTCACTGATGGTAACTATGGGGTTCAATAAAACAAAGGATTGAATGTAAGTGGAGCAGATGTCCCACTGCACCAAAAAGGTTATGAGTTTTCTACATTACCTGTAGGCTGGGCTGCCTCTAAGGAAACACAACTTGAAGAGTTGAGTTAGTGTAAAATAAGGCATGATACAGTATAATAAGCACACTGTACAGTCAGAGAGCTCAATCCAGAAGGTTTCTTATGTTTCTGCNATTATAAGAATTGTTAAGGTTGGAAAATAATAACATTGAGTCCAACTGTTAACTTTGCATTGCCAAGACCACCACTAAACCAAGTGCCACGTTTACATGTCTTTTAAATACCTCCAAGGATGGTGACTTCTGGGCAATTGTTTCCAATGTTTGTCAGCCCTTTCAGGGAAAAAAAAATTACTAATATCCAATCTAAACCTCCCTGGCGCAACTTAAGGCTGTTTCCACTTGTCCTGTCACTCGTTATCTGGGACCAGAGAATGACCCTCACCTTGCTACAACCTCCTTTCAGGTAGTTTCCTTTTCTCCAGGCTAAACATCCCAGCTCCCTCGGTCACTCCTCATGAGACTTACGCTCCAAAACTTTCCCCAGTTCCATTGCCCTTTTCTGGACATGCTCCAGCACATCAATGTCTTTCTTATGTTAGGTGTANAAAGCCAGGCTGCATGCTTATCCCTGGCTCAGCTAGGGAGGCAGACAACTCCTCAAGGAAAAGACATGTTCACTACACCCTTCGCAAAAGCCAAAACCTTGGAGTTGGACCTTATCCTGGTTCAGCCGCTGCCTGGGAGATGGTGGAGGCAGGCAGTAACACCAGGAAACAGACATGGGAGCCCATGGGAGCCATCGCTGGTAAGTAGGATGGGGGCAGAAATGCCTGCAGTGGTTACTGGTGGTGCTGAACAGGGACCGTCTTACAGCTCTGCCCAGGGAGAACCTGGAAACAACTCCAGACCCATATCACCTAGCATGGGGCATTTGGGGAATTCCCAAAGGTATGGGAAGGTTTTTCCATGCTGGAAAAAAAGGGGTGGCAAAATGGGAGACTCTGTAGTATGACAAGAATGGAAACCTCAAGAAGGCTGCAGTTTAGAAAGCACTTAAGTATATGGTCAAGTCATACAACCATTAAGGGTACTTAATTGCACCTATGCAGTTAAAAACATGTTTAAGCATTCTTCTGGGCTGCAGCCTTAGTCATTACAAGATTATAATAAATACGAAAAACTGTGTCTGCCCTGCAGACACTGATGAGATGGTTGCTAAGTGCTTGGCACTGAATATTTGCCATCAGCCGAATGAAGAAAGTTGATAAAAGATGTGCCTGCCCAGTCAGGTATTGCTAGGCCAGATGTCTGGTTTGATTTTATTAAATAGCTTGGTTAACAATGTAGGGTAAGGGATAAACAGCTCATTAATTAATCTTGTTTATTGAAGGGAAGTGCTATAAGCACCTGAGAGAATAAATTACATGAAGGAAAGATAATCATATTAAAGGGAAATGACGTGAAATTAAAGTTAGAAATGACATGCCAGTGCTTCGGGGTGGAGGGGGAACAAAAAAAAACCAAACAAACAAAACTAAAATGTTGCTGCCATTCCTGTGTGTGCTGGCATATGAAGCTGGCAGCTGGTGTGTCACAAAATCTTGAGTTGCAACACTCTAAAATGGCAGATAAATAAGGGAAAATAAACACAGCCAGCTGGGGGCAGGGGGCAAGCAGACCCTGTTCATGCCACCAAGGATCACAGTGCACAGCACCTGTTCAGAGTGTGATTTTGCAGCCTAAATGCTCCAGAAGCATGGGGTTCTTCTGATTCCATCCCTGGTAAGATTACATAAACTAGATACGAGTGGCTGCCAAGTATAACTACCACATTTGAGGACGCCTCAGAGAGGAGTCACTGATGGTAACTATGGGGTTCAATAAAACAAAGGATTGAATGTAAGTGGAGCAGATGTCCCACTGCACCAAAAAGGTTATGAGTTTTCTACATTACCTGTAGGCTGGGCTGCCTCTAAGGAAACACAACTTGAAGAGTTGAGTTAGTGTAAAATAAGGCATGATACAGTATAATAAGCACACTGTACAGTCAGAGAGCTCAATCCAGAAGGTTTCTTATGTTTCTGCTTTCAAGAAGCTACTGGGGTTTTTTTGAGACTTTCAGGTTATTCATGAAAAGATGCAAAAGTAGTATAGAATGCAGTCTGGCTGGAGATGAATGACTTGGTACACAGGCACCAGCACCCCGAAAACCATCAAGCACTTAAGGACCAAGAATTAGAAGAGGGAGCACTGTCCATCCACTTACATTTCCCAGAAGATCTGTAATTGAGCCTTAGGGCAATTGAGGTAAAAGCTAAGCAGCAAAAGTGAGCCACAGAATTATAAGAATTGTTAAGGTTGGAAAATAATAACATTGAGTCCAACTGTTAACTTTGCATTGCCAAGACCACCACTAAACCAAGTGCCACGTTTACATGTCTTTTAAATACCTCCAAGGATGGTGACTTCTGGGCAATTGTTTCCAATGTTTGTCAGCCCTTTCAGGGAAAAAAAAATTACTAATATCCAATCTAAACCTCCCTGGTGCAACTTAAGGCTGTTTCCACTTGTCCTGTCACTCGTTATCTGGGACCAGAGAATGACCCTCACCTTGCTACAACCTCCTTTCAGGTAGTTTCCTTTTCTCCAGGCTAAACATCCCAGCTCCCTCGGTCACTCCTCATGAGACTTACGCTCCAAAACTTTCCCCAGTTCCATTGCCCTTTTCTGGACATGCTCCAGCACATCAATGTCTTTCTTATGTTAGGTGTACAATGTCAGGTGTACAAACCTGCTGTTCAGGTGTTCTGCTGAAGGCACAGCATTCAAGGTGGGGCCTCATCAATGCCCAGTACAAGGGGGATAGTCACTGCCCCACAGTCCTGGTCCAAAACTATTGCTGATACAGGCTAGGATTCCATTGTCCTTCTTGGCTACCTGAGCTCCCTGCTGGCTCATGTTCAGCCAGATGTTGACCAGCACCACACAGTCCTTTTCTGATGGGCAGCTTTCCAGCCACTCCTCCCTTCGTCATGTGAGGTTGTTGTGACCTGTGTGCAGCATCTGGCACTTGGCCTTGTTGAAGCTCATACAGCTGGCCTCAGCCCACCATTCCAGACTGTCCAGATCCCTCTGGAAAGCTTTCCAGCGAATCAACGCTCCCACCCAGCTTGGTGTCATTTGCAAATGTCAGGTGCAGTCAGTCCCTTCATCCAGATCATTGATAAAGATTTTAAACAGAACTGACCCCAACACTGAATCCTGGGGTACATCAGGAAGGACCGTTTCCCTTTGAATTATAGGGGCTTTATTCTACTCCATATCCCTGCCTTTCAGCTCAACTACCCGGAGGACAATCAATCTTAGTATTAAAGACTGAGGCAAAGAATACCTGAAGTAGGCTTGCACAAAAACTTGCCTCAGACCCAAAAAGGCTCAGGACCCTGTCACATATGACATGTAGCTGGGTGCACTGTCTCTCTCAGTCTTGTCCTCATCACCAGTGGGTGTCTTTGGATGCAAAAGCAGCTGCAGATATCCCCAGCAATCTGTATTCATAGTTGTGCAAAGGCCCTTCTGTGTAGTTTAATGAAATTCAAATCAAGTCAAGGATCAGGATCTGTATGAGGCATCAGTGGGCTAACACAGGAAATAACAGCCAGAGGGATTACCTGTTAAAGGACAACAAGACCACAACTGGATCTTCCACATGGACCAACACACCAAAAAATTTCACTGAGAAATAAAGTAACATCACTTAATCCAGAAAATCTCTGCTATCAGAAAACCTTCATTGCCAATATTCCCCAACAGATGAGTCATTTCTATACCTCCCTCATACACACACACATGCACAGGGGAGCCACTGTCTGCCACTTGTGGGAAAGTCAGGAAGCTCCTGACCCTTGTGCCAGCTCCACATCTCCCTAGGCATGGATGGAGAGTGGTTTGCAAAGGACAAACCAGATCAGCTGCCCATGGTTAAAGTGACTTCCCCTAATTTAAAAATGTCAAAAGCCTATTGGTAGGAGATTTAGTTGTGCCCTGCCTATGCAAGCACAGTGAGGCAGGCAGGCATCTCCAGGACAGCAAAGCAGTGAGCCAGATGCACAGCGGCCAGTGCCCTGCAGCCTGGCACAGTCAGACCCTTTTCAGGGGTAGCACTGCTCCACACATCAGGGGAGAAGCAATGCCTAGCTTGTTGTCTCAGTTGCTTTGGAGGAACTGTATACAGGATGTATATCTCCACAGTGCTTGGGTGCAGTCAGCCCCACAGCAGGGTTTTTTATGGATGAATATGAGTGCCACACCTCCTGCAGGAAGCAGGGGTGTTTTCACCCAGCGGGGAGCAGGGCAAATGGGACCCTGAGCAGGCAGCCTCTGGGGAATCATGTGAGGGAAAAGTCAGTCAGGGCAACAAACCTGTTGTCCCTCTGCAGACTGACAGGAAGCTGCACTGGCCTCTTTATCTTGAACTAGCATGCAGCTGTCATGTCAAAACCCAGGCTCGGCCTCCAAGAAGAATATTATGTCCTGTGTGGCATCCTGCTGCACTGTAACGGGGCTACAGAACTCCTTAGTCACCTGCACTCAAAGGCAGAGCTGGCTGCCAGGGCAGCAGCCCAGGTTTTTATGTAAGGGTGCCAGAAACTTAGGCTCCTCTGCCACCCTTGCCTAGATATGGTGAGTTGATGGGATGGATGCTGCTGCCACCCTCAGTGTCTGCCTGCACCCATGTGTTGCTGCAGCTGGGTTGGTTTGCCACTTTTCTTCTGACAAGATGAGATGTGGATGTCAATTGGTATGATGCCAGGCTGTTGTCCTGACTGTCACAGGGCAGATCTTCTGCAGATGGACGTGAGCTTGGCCAGTTTTCAGACCACAGTCACATGTGGTTAATTTACATAGCAAGACTTGCAGGTATTGATGTCATCTACAAAGATGCGGAAACTAAAGCACAGGCATCAGGTAATCTGCCCAGCCATGCACTAGAGATGGAGAGATACAGTCCAGGCTGGAGTTGGGACTTCCCAGTTCCTCCCCTAGGCTGTACTACTGCCAGCCCATGTCTCCAAAGCAGAGCTTGTACTCAGTGGCTACTGGGGCTCTCAGGAATGTCATGGGGTGTCTGAGGATGCAGGAGTAAAAGTGCCACATGTCTCCACTACCAGGGTACCCTCTGCCTCAAAGGCAGACAGAGCAGTATTCAAGAAACCTTGTGAGAGCAGTATGTCAAATCACATAGCAGATCATCAGGACCATAAAAGCAGCAAATAACTGGAAGCATGAGAAATAAAAAAGATCTGAGTGGGCAAAAAGCTGAGTCTTAGTATGCAATGGGTTTGGGCCTTCAGGCTTAGCATATACATTTTTGCAAGAGTGTGCAGAGCCTTGTCTGCTGTACTTCCTCAGGGCTCTGGGTTGCTTAGTCCTCACAAAGTTTTTCTAGAAAATGGCAGGATTTCAGTTTTCCTCCAGCTCGAGCCACTGCATCAGCAGCACTGCCCACCAGATCAGTTTGCGAGACTGACGCAACAAGAAGTGTAGTACTGCAACTGCATATCCTCTGCTGAAGGTGCCTGTTAGAATAGAGGAACAAAAGAGAGAGAAACTCAAAGATGTTGTTTCATGGTGTTCATTCTTGTGTGGAAAGATCCAGGTCAGACCTTGTGTATTCCTGCTTGCTGTGAGGAGGCGCTGGGCAGCAGTCGCCCTCGCTCCCATCTGTCTGCCCAGGTTAGAAACAGTGGAAGGCCTGAGAACAGGCTTTTAGCCTTGATGATACTTCCCATAGCCACACAACCCCAAATCTGTCTACCTGAGATCCCAGTAGCCTGTATTTTGCCTGCAGACACAGTTCCTGACTCAGACCAGACTGGCAACCCCACAAGAGAGGGTCCTCTCACTGGGATTTTTTGTTGGGGGATTGGATCCTTCATCCCCACTGAGCAATGCACAGCTCTCACACCAGTGCAGAAAAGAGGTCTACATTGCACCACAACAAGAAGCTCCTCTACCTTCTCCCTGAAACCCAGGTAGCTTAAAATCTTTGCTACCATGGGTAAAACTGTCCTTGAGGGGCCTTTTCTGAAGGAATGATGCTCTGCTTTTGGTGAAAACTGACATTTAGCTGCTTTTTCCTAAAACAGGCTGTTTTCATTGGTCTTCCTCCAAAGCATCTTTAGGAGGAAGTACTGCTTTTACCATATGAGCAAAGCAAGTACATACTGCTCCAGTTTAGCAAAAAAAAAAAAAGGTCAGATGAAGATGACTGTTTCCCTGCCAACCTTGTGATGTTTCAGCCAGGATTTGATGCAGTCTGATTGATATGCCCAAATAAAATTCTCCTATGAGCTGGCCACATTCCTGAACTCTAGCTTAAATCTCACAATAGGACAGTGATTCTCCTGGAAGTCCAAAACTGCTGCCTATGTCCTGCCACTCTCTGCACAAACCCCTTTGCTCCCACACCTTCCCACATCAGTCTCTCCATGCCAGACTTGAACTGGCAGCCATAGAGGGATTGCCCAAGACACAGTTTGGCTTTCTCTGTGCTGTGTGTAACTGCAGCTGTATCTTTCTCCCATCTCTGTAACATCTCACACAGCTTTTTTGTCTTCTTTTCCTCTACCTTTATCCTGTGTGTTTTTCTTTCCCTTGGGTATGCAGCAACCACGTCCAGCCAGAGCCTTTTGCCTTTATACATGTGGTATCAGCAGTTGTGCATCCCCACTAAGTGAGTGCTTCAGCAACCTCTGTTCAAAGCAGAGATGCATTCCAGTGAGCTGGACCAGGGCTCCTGCCAGCCCTGCTGTGGGCTCATGGTGTGCTCCTGAACAAACCACTCATCTCCCATCAGTTGCCTTGCAGACCTTGGACACGAGCTGCCTTTGCTGGGCAGGCAAAGACAAGCCCACATCCAAGTATGTGTTGCACAGGGACTTGCACTGAGGGAAAAGCCTTTTCCAGCCCCAGGTATAGGCCGAAGTCTAACTCACAGTCCCAGTCTGCAGCTCCATCCCTCCCATCATCCCAGTGAGCTGATTGCAATGTTTGTGTGTCTCCATAGCTACCATGCCCAGCCCTGGTTTGGACATAGATCCTGTTTTTAAAGGCGTCTGTAAACATACTTTTCTATTTTCTATTGCTTTTGTTTCAGGGTTTTTTCTGCAGCACCCAGGAGGCTGGTACTTAAAAATCTCAAGTCCCTGCAGAACATTGTGGGAAGTGCTGTACCTGGGGGAATCCCTGATCCCATGTTCCCCTCCAGTGCACTGATCTCTGTGGAAAGGAGGATGACAGAAAACCCATGCCTGCCAAAATAATCTATATTTGCTACATCTTTTATCACATCTGTTCATGGTCCCCCAGGGTGTTTTGGTTCCTGTTTGTCCTAATTTTATTTGTACAGAAGCAAGGTGGAAGGAAGGAGGAGGGAGAGGTAAGGAGACAATGAGAAGAGACCGCTCCTTTTGCACTGCTTGCCTCCAAGTCCAGGCATCTCCAAGGCCATCTTTCCAGGGAGAGATGGCCTCAGAGCCACCTAGCACCCAAGGACTCAACACCC
>WAAG01080684.1:1582-13778 GCA_013390105.1 Tichodroma muraria
AATAGTGGGATTGTTGGTATTAGCAAATGAATTGCTTTCGGGAGAACTGCAGAAAAGTTGGATTTTCAGAAGTAATCTGAGGTGCTGCTTTGTAAATAGAGCAGATGTGGGACTGTGCTGTGCTCAGCATTTACACCAGAGTCAATCCTGATCAACTCCTCTAAGGCTGCCAAATCCGTGCTAACTCCACAGTGAGAGCAGAGTATAAACTGTGGTGTGCCCTGGCTTGCTTTACTCCTGGGTGGATTACCAAGGTTCAGCACTCAGGCTGTTGCTGTTTTGTGACTCCCAGCATTGCATCTCCCTCTTGCTGCACCCTGGCTGCAGCACTGCAGGGGGCTGATGAGAATGTCACTTGGCAATGAGGTACCCGAGTCCCTGCGTGTAAAAGGCAACTGATTTTTTTCCTCCTAGGAGACTGTATCATTTGCTGGTTGCTTTCATTATTCAGAGTCTATCTGAAAGTCTGCAGGTTTCTTTCTATATTTGATTTAAACAGTTTGGGAATACAGTCTTTTGGCTTTTCAGGATGGGTGGTGTTGGTTCTGCAGTGCAAATGGATGGGGATGTCTGCAGTGCTCTGCTACTGCTCTGCTGGAAAAGTCAATTGAAAACCAGAAACATTGCTCATCCTTTCTAAGTTCTTCCACAATGACTTGGTATTCCCTCATTTCTGAAGTGTGATTTTTGCATTTATTTTACTTTGAGCCTCCAGTGACATCCACCAAGCCTGATTATACAAAGGGTTTGCAGTCAGACACTGCTCAAGAAGAAGGAAGGATATAAACATTACTGCTTGCTTCATAAAGAAACATTAATCTCACTCTGCCAGGCCTTTGTGAACCTTTGCAGTGGATAAATGGTACTACAATTCTCCAAGCATGTGGGGAAGGGAAAGCTGGTTACTTGACTTGTGCTGTCAGCTATCATTGGAAATATAAAGTCTGTTTCTACAACTGCTGACAGTTTGTAGAAGTAGTGAATAAAAATATGCATTCTTAGTAAAATTGTGCTGCCTAACCAGAATATGCTGTTAGCCTGATATCCTGGTTTTGGGTGAAATGTAATATATTTGATTGAATAATTCTATTGTGAGTTTTTCTTCTTTCTGTCTATATTTTCAAGGCTATAAATAAATTCATGAGATCATTTTGACGTTATCTTACAATAAATATCTATGGTAATTCCTGGATAAGAATTAATTTGTTATTTTGATCAATCTATACCTACATATATTCATTGTTATAATATTTTAGTCACCTTATAAAAAACTTACAATTGTACTCTTAAAACTATAATTTCAAGAAATGTTATTTCTGGTAGTCAGTGTTAACTGGTGCTTTGAAAAGTAGATTTAAAAAAAGGATTCTATTATTGTTTTCTTGAGGTCATAAATAGAATCATAAATAAACCACAATAATGCAAACTCTAATACATATTTAAGTGTAATTATAGAAAACACAAGTGGTTATTTGTCCTCTGTAATTTTCTGGCTGTATTTCCTGTAAATGCCAGCTCCACCATTTTTCTATATATTTTCATTTTCTTAGCTGAAGGAAAATGTCATTTCCCAGTAGACAGAATCAGAATTCTCTGTAAATAAAGTAAAATCAGAAATATAAAATGTCAGCAACTGTTATCGTTTAAAGAAGGCCATTTTCTTTGTGTGTTTGCATGCAGTGAATAGGGAAAAGGAGTTGCTCTTTTTTTCACCAGTATTGCCAATAAAGATGATATTTCAAGCAGCATTTTTAATTTGTTCTTCTCCAGGGGCTGGCAATGAATTATTAACCGTTTTGAACAGCTATGCCGCCAGTTCAGTGTGTCTGTAATCCGAGGTTGAGTCCTATCCTCCTTGAAGGAGCAATACTTTGTTCTGTGAATTCAGTGCAATTTCAGCTGGGGTCAGATGCCCTTCAAGAAGTACCTGTAGTGGGCTGAGATGCTATCATCCCTGAATTGTTCGACCCTTGCATTGGAGGTTTTGCCAGAGGACAACTGAAGTAGCTGAAAAAGTCATCCAAGTGCTTTTCAGCATCTTTTGTGCAAAATAACTATCTTTGTTTAATCAAGGCTCACTAGTTATCCAAGTCAAGCTACCCAAGTCTGTGTTGAAGAAGTGGGATCCTTGTACAATCAATTCCTCAGTCAACAGCAGGAGGGGTGGACTTGAGCCAAAGAATTAGCCAACAGCTTATATGAGGAAAAGGCTTATGCCTTGTAGAAATATGGAGCCATTGGAGCTTCCACCTTTCAGTTTTTTCTTGGTTTATTTTAATCATGGAGAAAAAAACTTTGGGAGGGTAAGATTAGTACATTGGGCTCCAGCTTAATTCCAAAAGCTGCATAGCTATCTTTGATTTACCTTCCTAACCTCCATCTTAGTCTTGCCTTGTAGAGGAGGCCTGGTCTTTGGAGGCTGCATTTCCTTCCATCTAGGATGGGAATAGCCCACCCAGTGTGAGTCTTTTCACTCACTGTAGAAGGACCACAAACCATGTCATACACACAGGTTAAGTATTACCCACGGATGTCTGCAGTTGGGGGGATGAATTTGGTGTTAACGCCTCAAACATGCCATCACATATTGTGTCTGACAAAGTCATGTAAGTTATCTTTAACAGCCCCTCACTGTGTATTAATCTGTAGTGTATTCATTTGTGTTTATTGTGGTCTAAGACTGATCATACACTGATGGTTGCCATGGGTCAGGTAATATTTGTTAGCTGAATAAACTATAATATCTGGATTTGGAATCTAATCCCTGGCAGAATGCGTGCATGGACTATTGTTGTTATTGAACTTCTATATTAGAGTATTTGATAAGAAACCAACATTAATAGATGGGAATCTAAGGTAGATAGATGTGATCTGCTTGGTTTAATATCCTGTCTCAAAGAGAAATTTGTTTAGGATAACAGTATCTCATAACAGAGTGAAGAGCAAAGAGTTAATGTTTCCTGTTTTTAAAGTATTCCACAAGTCACTTTTGTGGAATGGCTCTTCTGTCATTAGACAGAGAGCTAAAGTTCTCTTTCAATATAACTCATTATTTTTGATACATTAATTATGAATCTTCTTGTTTATTTCCCTTCTGGGATAAACACTATCAATGTTTTCAAATCCAGCTTCAAAGGAAGAAGCTCTGTTTACAAAGAATTCCTAAAAATATGGATAATCTTAAGAGTATTTTCCAAATACAAACTCTTTGTTATCCTGGTAATGTTATATTTATTAAAGCAGCATAGAAAAGGATGGAGTCAGAAAATAATGCCCTCTCTGTCCATTGACTTGACACTATTACCTTTACACTTAAGATAGCTAGAGTTAGTGTGAGGAAATCTGTCTTGTTATGTTTTGGAGGATAGGAACAGTGCAACATATTTCTTATAAAATCTGAAAGTTGTGTATTTGAGGTTTTGAATGAAAGTGATGCCCAGTTCCACAGCAGTGCCTTAGAAATGGGTAACAAAGGGAAGCATAAACCAGGTAGTGTAGTCACTGAAGGAGCAAAGATAATCTACATATTTATGTGAATAAATAAGAACAACTACTACTTTTTATGGTCTCAGTTGCTTCTTCCAATTATAACATCCCTTTTTATCTGTCTTGATGTTTTTCTTAATTAATACTGGTGAAGTCATACTCATTTATGTTGTCTAGACATTTTTTATATGTAAACATATTGATTATTAAAAAATTTATGTTTCTTATAACCCCAGCATGCTCTGAGATGGCCTGAACACCCCTAGTATCATTTGCCTGAGGCTGTATTTTGTGTACTGAAGACCTGTAAGGTAGATATAGGTTCAGGCATTGGAATGAACTGCCCAGGGAGATGGTGGTGTTTAGGAAACTTCCCTATCCAACCATCCAGGAGCCACTCTGGCAGTCACACCTGCAGCACCTGAGCTGGACCGAGGCCATTCCACAGCTAGAACCTCACACTCACCCAGCCAGACCAGGATTCCCATAGCACACTCTCAGATCTCTCAGCTGTTAAAGTAATTTAGTCTTGGTGCAATAACAAAATAATAGCTTGAGCTAGTGCCTCCAAGAAGGGACCTCCAACAAAGACCTCTCACAGCCTAAGAACAAAATGTTGTGAGTCATTGGCTCCTGCCCCAAGTGTCCAGTCCCCTGGCAGGTGCCACAGGTCCCTGGGCCCTTTGTTTTACGAAGGGTGGCATTTCATGGCCTCTTGCCTGGGGCTCTACCTGCCGCTCACACTGCAACTGCTCACTGAGCTGCCTACACTGAATGTGTTCCTCAACAGTGGAATCACCATCCCTGGAGCAGTTCAGGAAAGGACTGGATGTGACACTTAGTCCCATGGGCCAGTTGACAAGGCGCTGATGAGTCAAAGGTTGTACTCCATGGTCTTGGAGGTCTTTTCTCACCTTAATGGTTCTGTGATACCATGAATTGGAGGACTGGAGTTAGAACCCAAGTTTTCTACCTAATGAGCAGTGAGAGCCATGTGACCTCGACTGTAGATGAAGGGGTGTGTGCGTATATATATATAATATATATATAAAACTGGAACACAGAAGTGTTTCCTCTGTAAAAACCTCAGACTTTTTCACATCTCAAAGCTTTAAAATTTCAATAGAAGTCTCTTATGCCAATGGCAGCCTTGCAGATGAGTTTTTTATTTCCTTGAGCACTGGCTCTCAATTTATTATTGCAGATGACAAAGAATATTCAGGAGCATTAAAATGCATGTCAGGATGTTCTTCAAACCAAAAGATTTGTTTAGTTTGCCGTTGCACAGGCACAATGATATTCTGAAAGGAACAAGATATTAGAGTAATCTTAAATTAGGTTTTACAGCTTCATATATTTCTTGCATAGTGATAGATCACTTGTTTTACAATACAGATAAGGTATTTGGAATTAGTTGAGGGGTATGAAGTTAAATATAAACTTGCTGATTCCTTGCAGAATTGTAGTCTAACAATTATTACATCCTGGAAAATTATTAGATGTAAGTACCTCTAAAACCTTTTTTTTCAGTTTGGGAGATATATCTGAGCTGTCTGAGTACTTGATAAAAGCATATTTTATATAAAAATTTAAAAAGCAGATTTAATGGGATCAGGTTTTTTCCATGTATCAGCGTTCATAAAAAAAGCAAAGGCCTTCTGATTGTCAATTTCTGTGTAATGAAGTCTTAGTCAAAATGTGGTAGGTATTACGACAAGACAGGTCAGAAAGACACAACTCGTGCCCAGTCCAGGGGCAAGTCTAAAGTTGTTTGTACCTCTGCCCATATTGCTTAATTGTCGTTTTTCAAGCGGCCAGAAGATGATGTGAGGGGATGTTAATAGCTGATGTTGCTGCTGCCATACCATAACTGCATGCAGCAGAGACTGCACATACCTTGTCTGAGGAGTCTTTACACAGTAAAGAGAGCAAAGGACTCAATTTTTTATTGTGTCTTTGAGTATAAACTCCCACCTTAATAAGCAATGGGTTGCTTTTGCTACTGTAGAATAACAATAGAGGTTGCTTGAATTTTTTATTAGGTCAGGGAAATTCAGGTTAAATGGGTGCAAATTAGACCATGTTCAAACTTGTGTTCTGTAAATACAATTCAACTTTTAATATGCGTTTTGTAGACTTTTCATCATGCTTATATTTATTAATATTATCTTGCTGCAAGAAAATAATTCTTGAAGGATTACTAGAGGGCTTTCTCTTCTGTCAGGGAAAATAAAAACATATTCAAAATAAGTTTGACGTGAAAGTACAAAATCTGTGTCCTTCATTTTATGTATGAGGGCTGAATAAGTGCTGATTTTGCATGTTCTGTAATTAATTTAATTTTAACAAATATTCATTTACTAAATCATGCACTTCCTTGCTTACTGACATTGTGAATAGGTGTGTGAAATATGTATTTTATTCACTACAGATAATTGTACAAATAATTTAATGTATAGTCATTATGTGGCTGTCCATTATTTGGGAAAGAAACCATTGCAGTCTCCACCCATATTGGTTCACATGTTTGGGCCCAAGATTTGGGATGACATAGGTGGGGTCTGGCTGCCATTTAAATTGAAGGATTGGTGTTCCATTTTTCCATTTAAATATGAGCAGTAATTGCTATAAAGGTCCCATGGACAACAAAAGAGCTTCTCAAGGTTACTAGCTCCTGTCAGTGATGGAGAAATAATTTCAGCTTCAAAGGTTTCCCTTGATTGTCTGAGATTTTTTAACAGTTCTCTCAACTGCTCATTTACTTAGTGTTTTTAAAGATACAAAATCTGTATGGAAATGTTTATTAAATTAAATAGCACTGATAGTAGGAGAATTAAGTTTTAAGCTTTTTTAATAAAGAAGAGTGTATTTGACATACTTCAGTATGATAGTAGTTAAGGTATCTAAGGATGTAATTCTCAATTATATTTTTTTCCTTTTTTTTTTTTCCATAAGACTCCTCCACTCTCAACCAGCAGCTACAAGAATTGAAACATTGGTAATAAGTTTAGTAATTTTTATACAGGGAGAAAACAGAGCGGTGTTTTTTGTTTGTTTTTTAAGAAAAAAGAAGAAAGGCAACAGCAATTAGTTCAGTTTAGAGCATTTTCCTCCACGGCTAGACAATTTTAAAGTGGCTGAATCAGGTTCTTTTAGCAAATGCCAGATGAAGAGAGACCAGATAAACAGTGAAATCTGAGTATGAAAAACCTAGACATGGTTTAAGCAGTCAGTACTTGGTAACCCCACAACAGGTTACTGTTTTCTGTTAGTCTACTCACATATCTCCTGTGTATATGAATTATTGATTCCTTTATCAAAATTCTCTGTAAGAAGAGCAAATACCCTTAAATCTTGACAATATTTGGCTACTTTTGTTCCCCCTTTCTGCCTTTTTTTTTTTTACATTTCCAGTTTGGTTGCATTAGCTTGTACTTGAGAGGATGCACTTGAAGGCCGTCTTTCTGCTGAACTTGGTCAACAAGATATTTGAGATTGTGGTAGATATTTGTTTTATTTGAGTGCATTTTGCTGACCATATTTTGCTACTTATTCTACTCTAGAAATAAATGTAGGCATGGTTCCCTGAAATCACTATTTGGCAGTGGGGGCTAATGACAAGACCAACCTCCCAACCAAGTCTTCTGAGCATCTCTTTGCTGATGGCTGGCGCAGACCTGTGAGTTAGAAAAGAGCTGTGTCTGTCGTGAGAGGTCTTTGACTGACGGCTGGCTGTTAGAACTGGGAGCTCAAATGGGCAGCGTGCTGCCTGCTGCTTTCACATATCCAAAGGTGCTATATCATAGACCGTAAATGTGACCATTGACTGTACATCATGATTATGTCATATAAGTGCAGCTGGAAGAACATTTGTCTGGCATGAAACCAAACAGCTCAGCTCTTTCAGACAGCAGCACACACATAACAGTTTCAGATCGTTCATCCGTCTAGCTTTTGATATACTGTGAAAAGAAATGCCAGAATTTATGCACATGGCAACGCTGCTGACAGATTCCTCTGGATACTTTGAAGAAATCTGACAGTCCAATTTAAGTTTACTAATGTGATAAAATGTTTTTTAAAGGGTATAAACATTTTATATGGGAAGCTGCCATCTTGCCTGTGAAAGTGTTTGGCTTTACAAAAGCATAGAGAAAACAAATGCCCCTCCATAAAATAACACGGCTTTACAACAATATCGTTAGAGAAATTTATATGGTTAAATCTGCAGGAGGAAGTAAAGGATTCCATAGGCCATTGGATTTCTGGGACAAAATCTTGAAAGGTCATAAATGTTTTAATAGAAGTAAGGTTAATTTGTGATATTAAAACCCCAAAACAAAATAACTTTTCTTTTGTTTTATTTTATTTTTTTTAAATTTGATCCTCTAAATTAGACTTCTTTCTTTATGGAAACACCTTTATAAAAGTCAAATCCAGTTGTTTAATTTTTTTTTTAAATAATTCTCCTTGGTTGATATGGGAGTTTGGACCAATTTCCTTAATGCTTTTCCTTAATGCTAGGTTTAGTGTGGATGAAATAGATTTTCAGCTTCAGCTTGTGAAAAACTTAATTGCTGTTCAGGATAATTACTTGTTTTCTGCTATACTGTACTGCATATTATTCTTTTTGCAGTAAAATCACATCTTAAAGTGGCAACACAAATAACAATTACTCTGACTTTATAAACTCTTCCTTTCAAAAGGAAGGTAAGCATCTTGTTTTCCCCCACTTCAGAGTTGCACAGTGAAGATAATCAGTTGGTTTGATTGTGTCAAGTGTAAATTTGGAACAATAAAGACAGTGGAATAAGCTTCTACTGTCTTCATTGAGTCAAGGGGTCCTCCTACCATCACTCTTATTCACAGGGAACATCTGAAGTGACAGTAGAGGAAATATTAAAATGTATTGCCACAGGCTGATGGTAATTACCCAGGAGGGGAAAAGAATTTAGGGATGAAACAGCTCTTCCTTGTATCAGTTGCTGAAATCTGATGTGCCACCAGAGCACTAGAAAGTGTGAAATACACTTCAAAATTGGAGGGGAAGGAGAGGGAAGATGTGTGATCTGTGAAACTAAAAAGTTAGAAACTAAGAAACCAGTAAGCCCAATCATTAGAAGCCATATCTAATCATTAGAAACGATTTTAAACAGTAAAAATAATAAATAAAATGTATATTGAGGGGATTCTAAATATCGGAATATGTCAGAGGTGTTTTTGAGGAACCACTTAATATTTGAAAGAGAAGGATTTGTTTTATCATCTATCTGGGTTTTCTGGTGGTCCTACTTTCCTTCTTCTACAGCTGCTTTGTATGTTTCACTTTGGCACAGGAGTCTGTAGATGCCAAACATTTGCAATGGTTTAAAAATGGATTAAGAAATTCGTGGAAGAAAAGTACATTTATGCTCTTAAACATAAAGCTGCCACTCTTGTTTTGAAAACTACTGAACTGTGAACTGATGGAAGATAGCAGTGTAGAAAAACTGTAGGGCAAGAAGTTTGGAGCAGAGATTTTCTTTGCTATGGTATTTTTTCTCAGAATCTCTTCCTCTCCTGTCATGGAGAAAAGACATTGAAGTTAACCCTCTGTCATCACTAGTGTGGTTAATCATGTGAATATCTGAAGAGCATAAAATTGCAAAAAGCACTGTTAAGCATCTGCATCTTGCTCTGGCCAGTGCTTCCTGTAAATATGTTGCTTTTAAAAAAATGTTAAATGATAAATTCACTCAGTATATTTTAAAGTTTAATATTCTTCTCTGAATAGATTGCTATTGAATATTTGCTCTTCTATAACTGAATATTCTTAATTAAAACTGCTTCAGTAGTAGGATAGATGTATCACGCAGTAAATGATCCTTTTCAGAGGGAGATGTGCAAGAATACATCTGGATGCTACTGTAATGATTCAACATACTCTTTCTCAACCTTCAGATGGAATTCCCTTATAGCTTTTTCATGTGATGTTTGCTTTAAATTGTCTTTGTTAAGTGATGGATTCAATGGATGAACATGATATTGGGTGCTAAACTTTCTCATCACTTTCTAAATCTTCTCATTTCTTTCAGCAGATAGGTGTGGATACACTTTTCTCTGTGAATGTGACACCCATCTCTCCCCAGTTACTCATTCCTTTGTTGCCTCTTACAGCGCACTCCTCATTTTCGCTTAAGCCTAGCTCAAAATTTAGCGTCTAAGTACAATTTTGATGGAATCAAAGTGCAGGAGAATAATCCTCAGAATGTCACTGAGTGAGCTGCAAACCCTGGCAGTCCAGCTCTTTCCACTGGTGGAGCTCAGGTGCCCGGTGTTTTACTGCCATGAGAGCCCGGAGGTGGCTCAGGCTCAGCTGAGCAGAATGTCCTGGCTGGTGCCTGGTGCCCGAGGCCGTGTGGCTCACGCAGCTGCACTCACTGCTCAGCCTCCCAAGCAAATACTGTAGCAGGTGAATTTAGCACTTGTCTAGCGTGTACTGACAGTGCTTCAAAGCTATGGCTGCTGCAGCTGTTACAAATGGGGGCTGTTCCTGTTTTACCTGTGAGTAAGTGCTAAGAGCATCTGCCCAGGCAATGTAAAACCAGGATCATAGGACTGCTTTAACTAGAGGGAATCCAAGCCAGAGCTTGTGATTTTCAGAGAAATCTCTATTCCCCTAGGAGGGTTTCTACTTTCTAGTCAGTGATCAGCAGATATAAAAATACTTGTGAAAGGCAGGACCAAATTCAGGAATTTGCCTTCCCAGATGATTCATGGAAGAGGGGACCTGGAGACAGGTCCTGCCACAGCCCCTTCTTGCCTCTCAAAATCTCTTCTTGCTGACCCAATGAACAAGTATTAGTGTGTCCTTGTCCAGTTTGGCTTTAAGCTGGTAGGTGTCATGCTCTTTAACCTAGTGTGTAGCTGATCATATAGTGCAGAAAATAACAATTCCTATGCTCCTTCCTCCAGCTTAAAAAAACCCTAAAAATACCTAAGTCACTTATGTCCATACAAAGTGAAACACTTAATTTGGGGGGAAGCTGACAATTCCAGTCTTCTTTCAGTATTGAGCTGGAGGCTTTTGCTCAGTGTACAATCCCTAGGAGGAGGTGGTATTTTTCACCATTTTGTGTCGTTTACATTAGGTGCACTCTTAATCCTCTGCCCTTTTCAGTGTACCATCAAGAGTTGAATTCCACTCTGGATGCCTAAGTCTTTACATTCAGAATAGGGAGTGGATTAAAAACAGAAATAATAATAACGATAATTAAAAGTACCAAAAATTTAACACAGACCCAAGGGTAACAAAATATACACAAGTTTTACCCCTGCAGTCAATATGTCTGTGCTGGCATGATGGGTAAGAGTGTATTTTCATCATGCTTCTGCTTACAGGTATGGCTCAGGGAGCCCTGTCAGGGCAGTTGGTTAGAAAAAATGAATCTAAAAAAGCAGGGTTGCTTACTGTGCTTTGGCGAGTGGGTACCTTGACTTCTCTTGTGGACGTGACCAGAGGAGTGCGTTGTTAATTATGCTGAAATTCAATACAGATTTTCATCTCCTTCTGAATTTCTAGCCTTTTCCCTTCTGCATTCCCAAGCCTTTTCTATAAGGAAACTAAATTCAGCTGTGGAAGTTTTAGAAATAATTACATTGAAAATGCCATGTAGTGGGAAGAAGACTTGAAAACATGGTTCAATATTTTGTTTTAAATGGATTTATAATTACATATGGGAATTCTTTTCTTCCACAGTCCTGAATGGGACAGGAGGAGAAGAATGACAGCATGCGTGGGATTATTGATTTTAAATAACTAGACTATTAAATGATAGCAAAAAATGTATCACTCAGTAGATACCTCTAAGGATGAAATCACTTTCATCTGTCACTGTGGAATGGAAATAAGTTTTAGACTTTAGCTTTTGATATAGATTTTATGGACTTTTTTGCCTGTATAATTGGATTAGAATTGCTGCACTTGTAACCTTTTTAATGACTACTCATTCAAGTATTGACACACGTATGTGTTTTATCAGTATCACCCTTGTGGCTCAAAGGCTTTGTCTACAAACAAATGAGTATCTGTCTCTCCAGATATGTCTCTCAATTACTGCAAACTTCTAGAAAACATAGAATTTATAATAATATTGATTTTCATTTTTTTTTTTCCTATCTTGAATTTAGCAACATCTCTTCAGGCTGACAGTGCTGGCTATAAAAAGACTTTGTTTGGGTTCAGATGGAACCATAGTTCAAAGAGTCTCCCTGAATGATACTTAAATTGTGCTAGTCTCTCTGCAAAGCTTTTACATCTGTTAGTAGAGTTGAGAGGCATTAAGTTGCCTGTAATAGCTGTATCCAGTGAAAAATGCAGAAATCTGCTTAATAAAACTACTTTCAAATTTATGTTGAATTAATATCATTAATCATACACAAGAGGTTGAAAAAAGTAGTTATACTGTAAGGTATTGGCTTTTTAAATTTAATTTTATTTTTAATGAGAAAGTGGGAAAATGCATTGGGGAAGTGATTTTATTAAGGACAGTTTCTAATCCTTTCTTTTCTTTAAGTATTTGAAAATAAAGGAAACTTGTCTTAGAACCTTTTTGTTCATCAACTTCTAAACCTCTCTAATTTAGAGATTTAGTAATTCTTGATTAACAATAACATCACACAGATACAAAGCCCATTGGAACTGGAGAGCAGACACAATTTAAGTATCATT
>WAAG01080687.1:0-89523 GCA_013390105.1 Tichodroma muraria
GAAGTTAAAAAAAAAAGAAGAAAAAAGTTGTGATATTTTCTGTTGGAGGGTTTGTAAATATAAGATTTCGGGAATTTCCTGCCCAATATGATACAGGAGAGAGAAGTAACAATTTAGCCACACTTTGCAGTATCTAATGGCATATCTAAAGATTTTCTATTTTCCTTAATATCCCTCTATTTGCCAACTACAAGGTTTACATCAAGGAAGAGCAAATATTTCAGTTCTATCCAATGGCATTTTCTTGGCAGGGAAACCAGACAAATAGAAGAAAAAAGCCAGACCTTGTATCTATCAAGGGAAAACGTCACCCACCTGGGGTAGAGTGGCTGGGGATGAGTTATTTTGGAGCTGATAGCAGGAAGAAAGCAGAAACTGCAAGAATATCACTCAAATAAATTCTCCATCTGTACATGGCTTTCGCTCCCTCCCCATGCCTGCCACTAATGGTTTTGTTTACAATTTTGATGGCAAGACCATGACACCAGCTATACTTCAGAAATCTGTCATTAGTACTGCAGGGGCAGGGGTGGTCTCACAAAAGCTGAATGGAAGCAAGGCAGCCTCCCAAAGGATGTTATATTTGAGCTCTATGTAGGGCACATTGTCCTAGATCAGATCAGCAGAGCACTTTGCACAGTCCAACTTCACTTGTCCTCGTTTTACTTTTCTTATAATTAAAAACTTCCTAAGTTCCTCCATATTATGGAAGGCAGCATTTGTTTTCTAAGCACAAAAGAAGGTGTTATTCCATGTACCCTAGGGGTGGGAAAAAAACCCCGACCTGAAGAAAACAAGCCATTAGGAGGCCTGATTTTAGTACTCTAGAGCTGAAGCGAAACTTTTGTCAGGAATTAGCTCATTCTTCGTCTTCCAGCTAATTCCTTGCCTGGTTGCCAAGACTAGATTTCATCAGAAAGATCAGTTTATTTAGAGATAATAAAAGCCCTGCCCACACAGTGGTCCTTACCTTCTGAGAAAAGACTGGCCGTGCTACTAGTTAAAAGTACCAGGTTTTGTTCCCATGGAGATGGAGAACACAGTGCTTCCTTGTGCACTTCCTAATGCCACTTCCATTGGCATTACCTGCTTCTGTGACAGTTAAGTCAAGGGTGTTTGGACCCTGATGCTTCACCTGTCTGGGTCTCCAGCAGGACATCAGAGCAAGACTAGCAGGTCCCAGCTCCACTGCAAATGCTGCTTCGTGCTGGGATGCAGCCTCATGTACTAGATGTGGTCCTTATGGCAGGTGTCGGAAGCAGCATCATTCAAAACACAGCACGGATACTAAGAATCAGTGGTGACAGCAGAAGCGAAGCCCTTGTTGGGCGGTCTGAGGGGTGGCGATGAAGTGGCGGCATGAAGTGCAGCACAACGACAGCAGCCTGGCTGAGGAAATCGCGTGCAAAATGTACCTCGGCAGCAGCTGTGACCCTGTTCACCTCTGCCTGACACGTAGCTGCTCGCTGGTGAGGATGAGCAAGCTGTGGCATGACAGTGGGTGACACGGCGAGCTCCGTGCCCGGGTGACAGCGCCGTTAATGATGCGCCAGCGACGGTTGTGAGCTGGTGACAATAACACCCATCCGAGGGAGAAATCTGGAGAATACCCAGAGGCTGCTGTAGTCGCTGGGCTGTCACAGTGACAGCCCAGCAATAACTTTTGCCTTTCTGGTGATTTCAGATGTGGGACTTTTATCGTTACACAGCAATTGTGAAAACCTCAGTGCGGTTCCTGTGGTCCCTGTGCACAACACGTCAGGAGATGATGATTTTAGACGAGCCATAATCATTAAGAAAGCAAGAAGAGGTGGTAGATATGTGTGGTTACTTCCTGTTTCATGTGTGGGGTTGATGCTAATGTTGTTGCATCATTGAAGCACAGGCACATTTCAATAACTGAAATGTCTTCCTGAATTCATTCCATCCCACAGAATAGCAGGTAATGAACACCCTCTGTGGCTGCAGCTGGGTGCCTGAAGGGGCTTACCCATATGAAAGTGCACACCTGCCACTCTGAAGGTTCTTAACTAAAGGTTAGGAGGCTTCATAATTTTGTGCTGTTCCTTCAAATGTCAAGGAAATTGTTTAGGGGAGGAGGGTGAATTGAGAGTCCTTCCTCAGCAGAATTACACAGCAGCGCCAGGTGACTGTAAAGGGTAAAATGATGGTGTGGTGTAGCTGAAATATTTACCTGGTGACGTAGCAGAGCAAAAACCCTTCTGGTCAGCTTTAAAGACATGTTCAGAGGTTCTGTCTCCACCCATGTTTGGAAAAGAGCTTTATGGCTTCCACACAGTGTCTAGCAAACCCTGTCATGCCGATTTTTGCCGTGTCTGACTGCTCTCAGGGCAGACCCAGCAGAGCAGAGTTGATGCTGCAGATCAGAATGGAGAGGGGTGGGAAGGGAGATGCTCTGTGCCAGATGAGAGGGCACACGAGCTTGCAGCTTAAGAGATATCTGTCCCTGGAAGGTCCACAGTGGATGGGAGCACTGTGTGCTGTTGACAGCAAAGGGATGAGAGGTTTCTTGCTTGAGTCAACCAGTGCTGGAAATAGTTTTCTCCTATTCTTCATCTCAGCCTCCAACTGTGCAGCGTAATGCACATCCCTGTCCTGTGCAGAGCCCGGCTCCTCAGGGAATATGAGTTGTTTCAGCCACAGCTCCATAGCTTTATTTAATTTGTGGTGCAGAGATTCCTGCTTTCAGCCTTTGGTTGAGGTCCCCGGGTGAGCCTGGCAGCACCAGGCAGGCATGGAGGCTGCTTTGGCTGTCCTGAGAAGAGGATGGTTCAGCAACAGCCTGCCCCGGGGGCCGTGCCCTGTGAGTGGGGCTCACACAAGGTGAGTCACCACCTTGGTAAATATGCTCCTGCAAAACTCAGGCTGCTTTGCAGGGATGACCATTGACTAAAATAACTCCTGTTCATCACTGAGCCCCGCAGCTTTGCTGAGGCAGCCACCAGATTTTGTGTGCTTGGGTGGTGGGCTGTTGGCAAGGGGCATTCAGGAGCTGCCACCTGAAACACAGGGGTCTGCACAGGATAGCAACAGGATTTTGCAGCTGCAAGAAAACTTGTAGAGGCTGAAAAACAATGAATTATTTATCCCCCTCCTTCCCTGTATGCACAGATACAGTTACTGCGGGGTCCTCATACCCCGCAGTATGCTGTGGGTATACTGTATATGCTGTGTATATGCTGTGGGTGCTGCTAGAATATCAACAATTGAATCTGTTCTGCAAATTAGAAAATGAACATGTAGTTTGGATTCTGTTCATATTTTATTAAGGCCTCCAAGCACCAATTAGAGAGGGATTTGTAGTGATCACTCACTCTGTGCTTATGTTCTTATCAATAGCAGCAAGCTTACATCCAGATCAGCTATGAAATGAAGTCTTTCTTCTTTTCCTTGGATACTTACATATATAGATAGAGTATTTATAGAAATTGTTTTTTATCTCCTAAATTACCTCTCAGAGATAGGAAGGAATAGGCAAGTGTTTGAATGTTCTCAAATGAGGATCTAAATTTGGTTTAATTAAACAATTATTGTGTGTTGAATTTAAAGGAAGCTTCTTTGTTGACAAACATATGATGGTCGCCATTTCTTGTAAAGGTGCTGCTATAATTATTCCAGCAGTAATCAATTAGAATGCAATTTTTATAATTAAACTTCCACAGTCTAAATAAGCCCAGCCCTGTAAGAGTCGTGGTGTTGCTAGACTTGTTTTTCACAATGTCAGAAATTGCATGTAAGTGCTTTGGGATTTTTTTTTTACCCTGCAGAACTCAAGATGCTTGCTATGACTATTTAATGTGAGTTAAGCCAACAGAAACATGGATTTAATGATCAGACGCAGACTGATTAATACAACACAGGTACTACAAGAAGATAAATCTCCTTGGATTATGTAACAGGAAAAGATGTGATGCAGACAGGTGAATCACGGAGCATCAATTCACGTTAGATCAACCTGAGGTTAAGGTTGCTCTGTTTTGGGCAGGGATGGGCTGTAGCCTTCTAGTAAGTGTGTGTTTGTTCAGTGAGATGCCAGCAGCTTGGAGTATGCTGATGGGTGACATCCTGCCAAACAGGAGGGAGCAGGTCCTGGAGGTGGCACCAGCCCCCTGTGTCCCAACAGGACCCCCGGGATGGGTGCTGGGTGCTCAGTGGTCACAGTCACCACTGAAGAGGGCAGGAGCTTGTCCCATATGGTTTCCCCAAGAAAGAAAAGTATTTAGAACATGATTGCTGTGCCATTCCCTCAGCTATGGCTGCCAGGACAGGGCAGATTGTCTCTCTGCCTCCAGGGATCCGAGCATGGAGGGTTTTGGGTAAATGTGGACCGATACCATCCGCAGGGACACTGATGGGGCTCCCCTGTTTCTTGAGAGAGGCAGCCCTGTGAGAAGCTGGCACCACGCATCAGGAAAGGTGTCCCCCAATCAGGTGTGTCCATCTCTCCAAAGGCCATGGGGGCACTTATTCTTTGCATGACTATTTTTTGTGTATTTAAATTTTTTTGTCCTGAGTAGTGGGAGAGTTGCCTGGGGAGAAAAGCAGATATGACGCCATAAGGAAAAATCAGAGGGAGGAATAAGGGGAATTTCACACCTGCAAATCTATCTGCTCATCTGGAAAGGATCCCAGCACTGGTGACAAGCAGAAAAGAGAGTGAAGAAGTAAAATTTGGGCTCTGCAGTAGGCAGAGGAGGGATTTGGGAAAAAGTGAGCAGCACAGGCCAGACCTGTCCATTGTGTTCCAGTCACAGTTTCCACTCACAGCTTATCTTTTCTTCTCTAAAAATAAAGCCTTTTCATGTGATAGGAACTCTACTAGGCCAGAAACAGACAGGCTTTATTTCTTGGCATTATTAGCAAGGTGAGAGTGGAAATCTTCATGTGACTGCAAGGAAGGTAGCATGGGGAAGTGTGCTGTTCATTTCCAAAACTGGTGGGAATTTTAGATATATACATTTACATTTCCCTTAATAGGGTTAGGGCCCTGAAGGCAGCAGCTCTCTGCCACTAGAAATGGAAAAGGTCCCAGTTAGCTTCAGTAACACATGGAGCTCAGAGCAAACACAAAACCAACATGCTTCTTAACAAGGCAATAAGTCAGGGAGGCTTTAATATTCTGAAGATCCAAATTCTCCAGGGTGTGGTATTAACATGAGTCTGAAGACAAAGATGCATTTACTTCAACTGCATTCCTTTAAAGAGAGGTTTTATTTCTCTTACTTTAGTTGTGTAGAAGTGAAACAGGCCAGTTTTTCCTGGTGAAAAGTTCCATGTGAAATCCTTTGGTAACGTGAGGAAGTCAGGGGTTAGGCAAGGTGCAGAAGGGGGGCCAAACCAAGCCATTTGCAATCCACCACCATTCCAGCAAAAAATATTTCAAA
The DNA here is from genome assembly GCA_013390105.1 of Tichodroma muraria. Lineage (NCBI taxonomy): Eukaryota > Metazoa > Chordata > Aves > Passeriformes > Sittidae > Tichodroma > Tichodroma muraria. The sequence goes on from WAAG01080687.1 coordinate 5,406, forward strand.
ATGGTAGTGAATTACTGGGGAAACAACAGTGTGATATCCAGCAGAAACTGCTCCCTGCTCACCTGCTGAAGTGGTTGCTCATTAGCTTAAACAGTAACAAGTCTCCAGCTGGTTGTCTCTCTGCCCTTTTAGCAGCCACCCACTTGTCCCCTCTGGGGCACTCAAAAAAACCCAACCAAACCAAACAAAACAACACAAAAAGACAAAAACCTCCTGAAATGTTGATTCTTTTTATTAATGTAGATCAGCTATTTTCTCTGTTGTCTGCAAACCAAATCCTGCCAATCCTCACCCAGGGTTGCAATTCAGATTGTGCTTATGCTTTGCCAGACTGAGTGACCCCTTGAGGAAGCAGCAGTGAGAGGCAATGAAGAAGTGAGTGACAGCTAAAAATTGCCATATCTTGGCTTCTTTAAGAGGGTCTTTTCATTCTTTGATTTTATTTGTTTTTGACAGAGTGGAGGAGTGCAAAAGAAAACAACTGATGTCTAAGATTGAGTTGTACTGATGGCAGCATTCTTGTGTGGATGTGGCATATGTGTCTGTATTTCTCTACATGCTATAGGAGTCTTGGCTTTGATTTTGTAAGTGAGATCCTGCCTATGCTAATGGAGATGAAGGGGGAGGGAGATGAAAGGTTGAGGGCTGGAGGGTCAGAGGAGAGATACAGAAACCTCTGTAAGTCATCTGGGTGCAGAACGTGGAAGAATCTCACATGAAATCGAGGGCTATTTCTCACCTCCCCACCCTCCCAAACACTTTGCTTTGATCTTTGCTAGCAGTGAACTTCAATAAGCAAAAGACATCAGTGATTACACAGATTCAGACGCGGTTTTTCTCCTGCTGGTCTGCCAATATCCCCTGAACACCCTGAGCCTTGTGGGCTTTCCTTCCATGCAGCACCCACATCCCATTTAGTGCCATCCCATAGAAGGAGAACAGCCCTGCTATTCTGGCAGGTGAGCAGCAGAAAAAATTACCAGCAGGCTTGGGAGCTTGTGAGGAAAGCACAGGCAGGCAAAGTCTGACAGAGAGCACGCAGGGACAGAAGATGGAGAAACCTCGGAGCAGGAGACATGACGTGGGAAAGGGGCAAGGCAGCAGCTCAGGAGGGGCTATGGACGTGCAATAGGTGGAGTTTTCCCTTGTCTCTCTTTTCAGCCCTTAGCAAAGCAAGGGAAAGTTTTTCTTTCTGAGGCCTCTGCCTCCTTCTGCTCAAATCTGAACTGGAGGTGATGGTGTCTCCTATTTGGTGAGCACCACAGCTCAGGTTGCTCCTGTCCTGCACTTTCATGCAGGTGACATATGATGGTCATGTGTTGGGAGCGTTTGGCCAGGGAAAAGGGAGACAAGTGCTGAGATGTAGAGCACAGTGGGGTGAAGGTAGCTGGAAAGGAGGCTCTTGTCAGAGCATGCGTGGCAGGGGAGGCTTGGGGGTGAGCTCCCCGTTGGTGCCTTGCAGGGAAACGGGAGCAGGTCTGAGCCACCAGCCCCGTGCCTGCAAGGGCTGAGCCAGCAGAGCCACACGGAGAAAGAGGCCTGGCCTGCAGGGAGTTCAGGAGAAATGTCTTTGTGCAGCAGGTGATTAATGTCTTTAATGAACTACCAAAGGAACTAATAGAAAGCCAAACCACACACGGCTGCAGTGGGGGAAGGGGTGAGGAGATGGTGCTGTTGCAGGCGAGGAGGAGGCAGGGAGCAGTGCAGCCCGAGCAGCAATGCTGTTTCCAGCCCTCTGTCCCACAAAAACAGGCAGGCATGGCAGCTGTCCACAGTCTGTCCCCAGCAAAGGCAGATTGGAGTGCATTTCACAGATTTAATCAGAATTTATTCAGTCTTGCAGCCTGCCTTCATTCTGGGGTCTCCTGCTCAGCACATTATGGCTGTGCCAAAACCCACTGTCTGCAGCCTCGAGGAGTGGGGATGGCAGTCTGGGAGTCCCTGTGCTCCTGTTCTATGGGGACAGCAAAGGCAGAGTCTGTGGGGAAAGTGGAGCCTTGGTGAGAGGAGTGGACTCTCTCCTCCACTGTCAGGGAACAGATCTCCTCAGGTCCCAGGAGTCTGGGACCTGGATTAGCCTTGGCAGGCAGGCGTTAAGAGTCATCATTTGTTTGGGAACCTGCAAGAAATGTGTGGATGAAGTCAGGCAGATTTCTAACATTGAGTCATCTATATCATAACATCCTCCACCTCAGGAGCCTCATGTGCCAGACTGGCAGAGACCTCGGGTGGAGCAGATACCAGCACCTCTCCTGAACCCGCAGAGCCCCGAGCAGTCCCAGGGCTTGCAGGAGGTCATCCATCCACAGCCACACACAGACTGGAAAATCAGCTCCCTGCGTTCCCAGACGTGCCCATGTCTATGTGCTGATGCTTTGAGGGCAGTGAATTCACTGTACAGCTCTCAGGTGGGACATGAGACAGCTCCTGCATTTCCATCCCTGCTTCCAGAGCAACCACACACCTTCAGAGATGAGCCCTTCCCCAAAAAGCCCATACCATTTCTTGTTCTGGAGAAACAAGCATTACTTTGGGGTACAGGCTTGTTCTGTTGAGAAGGAAACTCTCATTCAAGCACCGTCACAGTGTCAGTGGGGCTCAGCAGACACACTGCATTGGAAGTACCAACACTCAGCATCTCAGGCAGCAGCTCTCAGTGACTATTCTCAAACTTCTTTTCTTTGTTTGAGAATATTTAGCCCATCCAAGCTTGTTCTCACATGTGCCCACATGTCCCCTAATTGAGCTTTTCCTTCCTCTGTGAAGTACCAGCTAAAGCAACAGAATTGTGTTGATCTTGGCTTAGTTTACCATGAGACTTTGGGAGGCAGGTCAGACGAATCCTATCCCAAAGCGTCTGCAGCTGCATTATGCTCTTCTGCTAATTCCTCAATACTCTGCTGAAGGTGACTTCTCAGCAGTATCAAACATTTTGCTGCTCTCCCTGCAAGCAGCCTGTAAAGGCTTTGATAAAAGCAGGCATCACATTGCAAACAGGCTCTTCGCAGTTGTGCTATTCTGATGTATTGCTGAGAAGTGAAGAAAACATATGTTCATGGCACAGAAACTGCTCTGCTCAGGTTCTCCTTCTGTATTTTGGTACTGCACTGCAGTGGCCCCCCAAGGGCAGGGGCCTGGCACTGTCCTGTGATGTGCTTTTAATCTCTTGGCCTCTTCTGTTTCTCACTTTCCATGGGCTGCTGCTGGCAGGAGTGTTTGCAGTGCTCTAACAGCCATGCCTGGGTTTGCTTTTGCAGTCCTTATGCAGATCTCTTTCTCCCTCTTCCCATTGATACATTCTTGGCTGATAGTGCCTGTCCCTAGGACAGGGCTCTGGGGGAATCATGGGCTTGGTATCATCAAGGGAGGAATGCTTTCAGATGCTGTGACATTTCTAAAACAGCAGCCGGGGATTAGACTGAGCTACCCCCACTAGCTCAAATGGAAAGACCACAGTGAAGCCTCGTGTAGCCCTGGAACAAACAGTCTTGTGGGAAAGGAAAAAGACCCCACTGCCTGGCCCATTTAAAAAAAAAAATAATAATAATTTCCACAGTGGCATCCTATAGCAGCTGAGACAAATCAGACCCAGAGCTCTAGATCAGAACACACCTGAAAATCTTGGGACATTCTGAATCCCAATCCAATCTGTCATGAGCTCTAATTGCCATTTGGCAACAATCTCAGAGGAGTCAGAGAGCAATGTGCGTTCAGGTTTCCTGTTTCAAGCCTGTCTCAGGACAGAAAGTAAAAGTGTGAATCCAAACCAGCAAGTCGAGCAGAACAACTTTGAAAACAAACAGCAGGGAAAAAAATATTCATGCCCAGGGCTCTGGAGTGAAATCTAGAGCAGGGTTGTGGAGGCTGGGGGTGGAGGGAATTGGTGCCAAGACATTTAGGTACAGCAGCATCCTTCGATGGGACCACGGGAGCCTTTGGAGAAGGTGTGTTTGTCTCAGCCAAGGTGTGTTTGTCTCAGCCAAGGTGCGTTGTCTCAGCTGTGCAGAGGAATGAGGTGTGTGGCCGTAGGACAAGGGGTGCCTGTGCCATTGGATGATTCATGTCCAGAGCACTCGAGGTAATGCAGAGGTGCAGCACACGGGGGTGAGGATTTTTCCCCTAGCTATCCTTGCCTGCAGGCAATACAGCAAATTCTTCACTTTCAACAAAAGCAAATTTACATTAAAAAAAGGCTTCCTCAAAGGGAAATTGCACTTGACAGTCTCCCTTTAGCCACTGGAGAGCAGCAAGCAGACGGGAGCAGGAGGCTCGTTCCCATCCCTTGCTGTCTGGTGTTCTGTGGTTTTGGCATTGCAAAAATGGGAAGCATCTGTGAGCCCTTTGGATCACAAATGGAACTGGGAGCCTGCTACTTCTGCTAACAACTCATTTATTATCAGGGAGCAGAGTTTCTTCTGAGCCAGTGCAATCTATCATTTCTTAAAGACACTGTGTGAGACTGAAAGAGTTTGCTTTAAGAGTTGGCACCTGGAGCCCAGTAATGGGTTTTTTGGGGGGAAGAACTCTCCTTCCTCATGTCCTCACTAAGATTTCTTTTTCCCAACTTCAGGAAGAAGGGAGAAGGATGTTAAGCAGCAGAGCACACTGCTCTGAGAGGTTCAAGAGCATCCCTGCTCAGAAAAATTCCTTGGGAATTGCTTCTCTCTTACTTATCCTTTGCTTCTTTCTCCGTGAGAGTAGAGTATTCTGTCCAAAATACTGATATAGGGAAGGTGAAGGGGCTTCCAGCCCCCTTGCATGGAGCCCATCTCTGCAGCTCCAGGCAGAGTAAGTCTGCCATGCACAATATCCCACCCACAGGCAGCACCTGCTGCTGCCTGGCCTGGATTTCATGCTGCTTCAGCACAGAGCTGCTTCCTCTGCCACGTCAAACCATTTGCTTCCCTGAAGTCTGGTGCTGCACTGTGAGCTGTGGGGCACCCTGGAGCCCCAAACAAGTCCCTGCAGCCAGAGACCTGCAGTCAAAGCAGCTCTGCCAAAGGGCATTTTCCCTGATGCACTGGGCAAGGGTGCCATGTGTTGCAGATGTTGAGTGGCCTGATGTGGGCACCCCAAACCCAACCCTCCTTTCCTACAGGCAGCAGTGATTGTGATGAAAGCCCATTTAATTCTGTTCTTTGAAGCATCTATGAGCTCACACCAGTGTTTTGGGATGTTGTTGTCTCTTGGCTGTTTAAAATCCTGGGCTCACAATGTTCTTCAAAGGTATTTGCTGTCAGCAATTTGATGGCAAGATGTGCTGGATGTGCAGGGTGCCCAATTGATGGGGCACTGTGACCCTCTGCAGGCATTTTTCTCAGTTTTCATGTTTGGTTGGTTGATGTGGTTTCATCATTCTTTTAATCTGCACTAAGGAATTTTTCTAAGAAAATACAACATTTGTCTTAATTTTGGTTTGGTATTTAAACACCTTTTCAATTTGATGGGGAATCAGGACTACACATACATGGTTCTACACTATAAATTCCTTGGATTGTGTATCAAACATTTTCTGAAGAAGGTTGACTTGATGCAAAGAAACTCAAGGGGATTTGTGACCTGTGATGCCATTGTCTTAACCTTTCCTGCAGATTTTTACCAGCAGGGTTACACTTCACCCCAATTTTAGTTCATTTTTCCCTTCCTTGCAGCAGGATTTTCCTCTTGGCTGTTCTGCACCAGTCTGTGCCTCCAGCCATGCCAAGCCTCATGCTCAAGATGTTGTGACCTTCTCATGGCTGTTGAGTATTCTACTGTTCACCCCTTGCATCTCCCTCTTGTCAGGAATTTATTAAGCTGTCATAGCAGTGTTTCAGCCTTATGTTTGTTTAACAAATATTTGTGGTCTTGATTGTTATTTTAGGCCTCTAGGTACCCAAAAAATCTGATTTTTAAAGGCATTTTAGTGTTTACAAATTCCTTGAAGAGCATCAGTACCTAACTGTGATACTGTGATATAGAGTGTTCTGATTGATGCTAAGTATCCCTGTGCATATGTTTCACATGTAGCTCCAAAAGGATTTTTTTTTTTTTTTAATGAAAGAACAAGCCAAAACCAGAATTATAGCTCAATTTTTCTTTTTCATGGAAGGCATGTATTTCTGCTCTCCTCTCCTGTTGTGGTGCTGCAGAACAGGCTCTAACAGCAGCCAAACTCCCAAGGTCCACTTTGCCCCTTTCCAGAGATGTGGATGAACTCCATCTCTGGCTATTTCTGGCTCTGCTATTCCTTGGGTGACAAAGGAAGGGGATAGTGCTGGCTGGTCCCAGCCTGGCTGTGCTGTTCTGGAGGGTGCACTCAGTTCCTCCATTCTGCCTTGGTTTTTCACAGTGCTGTGGGATACTTCATGTGGGAGCTGATCCTCTTCCTCAGATCCTCATCTCTCCCAGAGTGAGATTTTGCCTTGGTATTGTGCATCGGTCTTGCACCTTCTTTGCTGTTTTGTCACAGACATGTCCTGCCAAGATCAGATAGCTGAGGAGCTCTAATGGCTTCATTGTGTAATTTCTTTCCTCAAGAAGTGAAAAGAAAATAAAATATGCAAGGGGATACACCAAGACATCAATGGTTAAAAAAAACCAAAAATCTTGAGAAGGGTGTATTGAGTTTTAAGCAACTGGTAGAATCAGGCACAGACGATAAATGAGAGCTGAAGGCTTGTGGCAAGTGCATTAGAGGCAGCCTCTAACGTGTTCTTTAAATCAACATTTGTTGCAGTTCAGCCCCATCCCCAGGCAGCAGCTGAAGCGAGCAGTGAGCTGTCTCCTCTGATCCCGCGCCCCAGCGCTCTCACCGTGGGGCTCTGCAGTTCCTGCAGGCACCTGCCCAGGAAAGGACAAAGTCTGAGGTCCCAAGGGACCAGTGCCCGATGCTTTGGACCGTGTCAGCTTTTCTGCAAAGAGTGAAAAAATAATCACTTCTCGGACATGTCCTGAAGTTAAGGGAGACTTTGACTTCCAGCCTCAAGTGACCTACCCGTGCCTTAGAGACCTCAGCTGTGCCTGTAGCTCTTCCTCTTGCGTGTGACACTGCATGTGGAGGGTGGTTTTAGGGAGAAGTTGTATTTTAAGGGGATTTGGGATACTGTCCCAACCTGTTGTCCAGTTTTTGGGGTATTTGTTGTCAATTTTTTTCCTCGTGAGACTGGACAGTGGTATTAATGAGGCACACCAAACCCTGCATGAGAATATCTGGATTCCTTCTGATTCTGCTGGAAAAATCTGGATGCTCAGAAGGCAGGATGTGCTTTCGTGGCTGCTGGTGTCGACAAATAAGTGGGGAAACCTGAGTGAGTGCTTGCCCATAGGAGAGGACATGGCTGTGAATTTCTGTTCAGACCCACAATGGCCGCGTTTTCTTGCTTAGGCTCATATTTATAATTCCTCCTCTTTCTAATGAATCTGATTCCTTTTTGTGTAGGTCCACAGATCCCTGGCAGGTGGTGATGGCTGTCTGGTGGACACCCAGAGCTCTGCCATGTCTGCTGGCACATGAGCAGCAGCCTGTGATGTCTGGGAAGTGATGGGGGAACTACTTCTCGTCTCCTGGAAGTGCCAGGCAGCAGCATATGGGTAAAGGCCGTGTAGGTGCTCTGAGTGGGTGAGCAGAGACTACCTCTGCATGCAGGATCCTCGGGAATGATTTTCCCCAAGCAGACTCTGTCATGGACCAGTGAAGAAAATATGGAAGTGCCAAGGGCCACGCTGTGTTCGCCACCACCTGCTCTCCCTGTGCTGTGGTGGCAGCAGGAAAATGTCCTTCACGTCGGCAGTGTGGGCTCACTCATCTGCACTCCCCAAGGATAAGGGCAGGAGCGTGAATCACCTGCTCTCTGTCCTCATCTTCCTCCCCACGTGTGGCTCTGGGCTCCAGCCCGTCCCTCTTGGCAGGGCTGGGACGGGCAGTGCTGGGGATGGGCAGTGACATGGATAAGGCACTGGGGGACAGAGGGTGTGAACCAGCTCCGCTTCCTCTCCTGCTGCCCACAGGGAGGCGTTTAATCTCCCGAAGGGAGGAAATCGGGAGAGGTGCATTTAACAGCGACCCTGGCACTGGGGAGGACGGCGTCTCTTGAATTCACTTTTGTGCAGTACCAGGCAGCACTGCAGTGGGTGAAGCTTTTCCATTCAGCTCAGGCAATGTACCTTTAATTTCCCTTTTTGATCTTTAAGGCCAAAGAAAGATTATCAATAACTTTCTACTGAGTAAAGACTTTTGAAACTTCTTTTGGAAAAAATAAAGGCTAAAGGCCATGGATACTCTTCTTCTCTGAGCCAAAACTCTTGCCCTACTAGGGTTAGGTCTTCACTAGATAAGATATTAGGGGGCAAGTGGCTTGGCTTGTTCTCTCCATGTCTTCCATGCTTCCTCTCCTCTCCATGTAGGGATGGCAGTTTGGGGGCACTTCTCTCCCACCCAAAATTTGGTTGTGACTGGAAACTCATCAGGCCTTTAAGGAGTCTGAGTGGACCATGAGCCATCCTTAACCTAGAGAGAGTCAAGGAGATATCTTCATGCCCACACTAAAGAAATAAGAAAATATTCATTGTTTTGGGCTCTCCTCTTACAAGGTAGGAATTTCCATAACCAAATGACTACATGCAGCCCAAATTTCAAACTCCACTCAAATTCAAATTTTCCAGAAGACCCAGTTTAGATAAAATGGAGGCATTTCAAATAAGGAGCAATGTATATTCTCTTTAGTTTTTCGTGCTGTGGTTTAGTAGCTGTGATTGTGGAGAGACCTGGAGTTTTCCAATCTGAACTTGGCAGAGAAAAGCAGAATATGTCTAACTACCACAAGAATTATAATTATTGCTAGACATTTCTGTGGTTTTATCAAAGTAGGAAGTGAGTTCTGGGAGGGCTGTAAGTAAATGCTTTCTCCCAGGATGTCCCCAGGTTGGATGGACCCTGGAACACGCAGATGCTTCCCATAGGGACTCCCTTCTGAGTTGCAATAACAAAAATGACTGCTGGGACAACCAGAGGCACTGAAATCAATACACCCGATGCAATGTCCTCATCATCCCTGTGTGGGAAAACAGCCACTTATTACCCATAAAAAAAATTATTTTCTGAGGATATTAAAGGTTCCTGTGTAGGTGGGGGCATTAGCTTTATTTAAATGTTCAAAATATTTATTGAGGACATGCTTCCTCTATATTCTCTCTTGATAGAATGCCCCAAATCCAGTGACATTAATTAGCTACTTAAACTTTTCCCCCCCCCAGCTATGGCCAAATCTCTCTGGATTTAGCAGCACGGCAAAGATTTAACAGAAAGTTTAAATGGGAAAAGCATACGAGAGGAGAAATTTAGGATAAGGTTCTGTGCCTGTTAACTGATGGCATTTATGAATTATAGCTGAGAGATGTCATATCAGTAGAAATGGAAAACAGCTTAGTGGATTATAAAAATACTCTCTATAAACCATTTTAATGCCTAATTTTTTTAAGTCTCTTATGGTAGGTGTCATAAAAATGAATTCTAGCAGAAAGGATAAAATTTTTCCCTCGGTAAACTGGCTAGCTGGTGATTAGAGGCTGTCAGGGAGAGCAAACTCTTGACAAGGCTGAGGTGGAGGTTGGCTGAGGCCAGCAGTCTCCTGTTTCTGGGGAGGTGAGTTGGCTCTTGGGTGAAGCAGATCCAAACCTGCAGGGCGAAAATCCCTGCAGCCAAATGTCCTCCCATCCCAAGGAGGCAGTTTCTGACGGATAGTAGGAGAGGAATACTGAGGAGTGAGTGGTGGGGGCTCACCTGTGGGGCAGGAACTACATCAGGGGCAGTTTTGGGGCAGCTCATGAAGAGAAATCTCAGAGAGGGGCAGCAGCCCCGGAGGGCACAGCCAGTGCTGGAAACTGCAGTTGTGGACATGAGATAGGAGGGTGCAAAAAGTTGCCTGTGGAATGTCTTGGAAAGAGCCATGAGATGATGCTGGGCAGAAAGATCCATCCTGGTGTCTACCAGGCTGCAGTGTCTTTGATTCCACCACTTTATTGAATATTGAGTATATTTAAAACTGAAGCTGTAAGAAAGGGATCTGCAGCTCTGCTCTGCCCTGTCAAAGAGATGTTTTAGTTGTCCAGTGACCAGTGTTTTCTGGTCCTTTCAGGGAGGTTCCTCATTCCTCTGTGGCCTCTGGGTGCCTTCTGTGCCCTCCTGTGCCTCATTTTGAAAAGCTCAGCCAAGGCTCGATTCTGGGTTAGGATATTTAAGGCTGCTCTGTTTTGAAGCACCTATCCAAGCTGCCTGTGTAGGAAAGGGCAAATGACCTACCTCTGCCTGTCCTTTGACAGGCTGGTTCCTGGGATCCGTTCAAAGGCGCTTATTCTCCCGCTGCCTTTGAAGGCTTTGTGTCAGGCTTGCCCACAGATCCTTCTACCTCAGGCCTCTTTTGTGGTTTTTTTCCAGAAAAAAATCTGCATGTGGGATAGAAATGGCATTACCTTTCCCACCGTGAGCTCACAGCTCATAGCAGAGCAGCGTTTGCAATGTGTCATTGGGACTGTCAGGCTGTTTCCACAGGGAGGCAGGATTTAGTGTCTGGGCCCCAGCTGAGCATCAGTGCAGGAAAGGTAATTTTCCAAATTAAATTGCACAATCCAGGATGCTGAGCAGCTTACTTTTGGGTCCTGCTCTCTGCAAGGGACTTCATCGTGACGTGAGCTGAAGGGATGAGTAACAGACTTCAAACTGAAAGCTCACCAAAAAAATCTCCTGCAGAATAATCCAAGGACAACCTGCAACCAAGTTCTCCAGGATCCGGTTGTATTGGGAGTGGTTTTAGTCACAGAGAGATGAGTTGTCTTGCCTCTGGTCTTTTTCTGTTCTCTTGTATAAATCAACCAAGAGCTGACTATAAAATGAATTGGAGGGGGAAAAAATGGGATTTCTCTAGCCCCTTTCCTTCCTTTCCCATTACCTTTTTCCTGTAGATGGCACAGGTATGAATCTTCATCTGTCATCTTGCACCATAGGTACCCAGAGAGGAAGAGATCTTGGGGAGACTTGGCTCACATATAAGTTTTCACAGAGAAAAACAAAGGAGAGAAAATGTGGGAAATGTCTTCTGATTACAAAGCTTTCTTAGGAAAAGTCAGGGGCATTATTCAGAGACTGTACTGGAGTAATGACTTTTTACAGTTCTGTAGTATCAGAGTATTTGGGAGGTTTGCTAGCTCTGTAGTCAAGTTTTGCTCTGGGAGACCATTTTCATTTTGACAGTGTTCCCAGCCCAAGTCTCTTGGAGGCTTGAGTAGACTGTGCCCCAAAAAGACAGCAAATAAGTACATTGAGCAACTCATCAGCAGGGTTAAACCCACCAGGTGTTTATTAAAAATCAGAGCTGCTGGTTTAGTCAGGTGGCTTTGCTGTGCCTGTGTAAGAGCCTGGCTCAGAGTGGAGGAGAAGCAGCTGCTGTTTAGGATTTCAGGACACCTTTTGCCTTGTCATCACCTGATGATCATGATTAACATCCCTGTTCTCTTTGCTTCTAGACAAATACACACAATACCCACTACAGCACATTCCCTGCTCTCACATTTTTGTCAGACCCTGAGTGGGTTGCAAAGTAATTTTTTGGATGTACCCATAGTTGCCTGCCAAGCCAAATGGGAATCCTTTTAGTACTTTTTTTTTGAGGAAGGGTTCCAAAATAATCCTGGGGAGTATCTGTTTTGGAGGACTGGAAAAAGAAAGCAAGACTATATTGTCTGGAACTTCTGTAGGAGGTTTCTTTGTGGGTTTTTTTGGTTTTTTTTTCCTGCTGGATGCCTAAAGTTCCCACCAGAGGCATGCACATGTGTTTTACTACACATTCATGTTGTGCATTAGCATGCAGGGATATTACAGGAGGTTCTCCAGAGTGGTGAACAGGCGTAGGCAGAAAATTGATTCCTCAAGAGATTTCAGCAAAACGACATCTTGGGAGCTAATCTCCCATCAGATGCAAAATTTCTTTACATTGATGATTTTGATCCTCTCTCTTTTGTCATAATAACACACAAGGGTTATTGCTGTTATTTTCCAAGATTGTCTTACCTGTTATAAATTCTGAAACAAAACTGGAGGCAATTAAATGGGGAAACTACAAGGGTGATGTTAGAGAAATTAATTCCCTTTGCTTTTCAGACATTTCATTTAGCAGCTGTCTTAGAAAAGCTCTCCCACAGGACAGCTCCATCACGTGAAATTCCCAAGAGATATGACAAGTCAAATAAATAGTTCATCTGCTAATTAGGTGGCTGGTGGATGATTGCATTTCTTTCTGGGAGGAGGAACCTCTTGTGTGGGAGAATCTCACCAAGATGAGGGAGGGTGTATTTCAGGTGTGAGTGCAAATGTCCATCTGTGTCTCCCAACCAAAGCAGAGCAGAACAAATCACTGATGATTACTTTTGCTGAAGGTGTTTCAAAGGCATCATTGCACCCTCCTCTGTGGGGAGAACTTGCTCTGAGTTCAGCTCTGTGAGCAGGAGGGCCAAAAGGAAAGTTAGCAGCAGCAAGGATGCTTTGCTAAGAGGTACAGAGGTCCCAGCAGAGTTACACATGGGGGAGGAAAAGCCCTGAGGTGTTTGTATGATGTCAATCTGTTGTAAGTCCTGTCCTTCAGCCTGCCTCAGCCCTGAGACAGACACAGACCAGTGCATCATCTTTAGTTTGACCTACACCTTCATTGCTACTATTTTTAAAAGCCTCTGTACTTTGGGTCCCTTTGTACATTGTCTTTCTTTATTTCTTTTCCTCTATGTGCGTTACTCTAACAAAGAATTTGACCATTTCTGCAGAAATCACTTTCTGGCTTGGGTTGGGCTCCCCTGCAGACATCTCTACTGGGATGACTGTACAAGCACACAGTGAGTCCAGGCTGGGTGCACTGGGGTGCAGCAGGATCAATGGCACGTTCCTGGATTTCAGTGGAAGGAGCACATCTGCTGCAGGGATGTCCAAGCTCTGTTCAAACACCTAAATCCTGATCAGCACCATGTGCTGCCATTCCAGTCCTGAGCATTCTTTTGGAAATGCTAGTGCAGTTCAGTGTCATTTTGCAGTACTGACTCCAGAGGAAGCATGAAAGCAGGTAATCAAAAAAAGAAAATAATCTCTTTTTTTGAGGCTTCCAGTGTAGTATGGCTTCAGTCTGCTTTATACTTTAGTGGGGTTTTTTTGACAGGTCATGGACAGCCCTCTGTCTGTCTCCCACTCGGAGGTGTGTTCTCTATAAGTGCTCCAGCAGAAATGATATTTGCTGGAGTCTACAGACAGCCTGAAAAAGAAAAAAAAGACTCTGAGAAGCATGATCCACATCCTATTCTTCCCTCTCCCCACACACTCATCACCGCATCTTCTCCCAGCGGAGCAGTGCTGAAGCCTAAGATACCACATTAAATGTCAGTCATTTAACTACCAGTTATTTTAGCAAATAAGAGTGGGACTGTCTCCCTGGGATTGACTGAAAATTGTTAAAGGAGGGAACAAAAGGCATGGAAAGAGAAAAGAAAAGGAGAAGAAAGAGAGAAAGGAACAGAAAGGACAAAGGGAAGCACCAGGCAGAAGGACTCATGATACAGAATCTGAGAGAGGAGTCAGAGGAAGGCGCCTCGGTGACATCAATGAGCTGGATCCCCCCGAGAGCTTCAGGGGACATTAATGAGCCCTTTGTGATGTACCTAAATTACCCAGGCTCATCCTCAAGACTGTGTTCTCACTCGGGTCTCTGATTCTCCTGCTGGTGTCAGCAGCAGCTCTACCACTGTCTCTACTTAGTCAGTCATTGATTTGGAAGGAAACTTCCCCAAGGTGGGGGGATGCTCCTGTGCTCGGGGAATGGCAAAAGAGCTGTTGATTAATTTTATGAGAAGGATGGGAATCCTTCTTTCTTTTGCCTTCCCTCTTGTTACACATTCCTTTCTCCTTGCATTCTGTTCTGGAGTCCAGTTAACCCTTGGTGGAACAAATGTGGAGCTGGTATCTACATCTTGCCTGTAACAATCGAGATTTTCTCTTGGAGAATCACATTAGCTCCCTGAGTTGGCAGTGCAAGTTTTCTCTACAAGTAGAAAACATTCAGGGTGTATTAATAAGCTGTCATCTGGTTGTTCTCATGAGTTCTGTTTGTTACATTCCCTGAGGCTATGGTGGTTCTGGCATGGAGGGCTGTATGAGTTTTAAATCTGGAGTCTGTCCATGCACGACTTTCAAATTCACATTGGAGAACAGTCGAGGAAGGAGAAAGCAGTTCTCAAGTCAGAAGAGCACTCACTGTTGGTGTGGGCAGAGAAACCCACAGAACAGAAAATCCCTCCCAGGAAGTTCTGTTCTCAACCGGAATTAATCAAAATAGTCTTTTGAAAATGTGTGTATGGACTGTGAATATCCCCAGTTTCAGCAGGAAATAGTCAGACACAGAGCTTTTAATGACATTACTCCTAGTAAGCAAAAGCAGAATTGGCCCCTTGCTTTAGGGTCCCAAACCTGACCACAGGTAATCATCAGGAAGGCTGTGCTAATTCTGAGGATAAACATGGAAACCCCGCAGGAAAAATCAAACCAAAAAACACAACAAAACCAAACCAAATCCAACCTAAATATTCCTAAAATAATTGAAAAATAGTAACTATTATCTTTAAGATATCTCTATTTAGTTATATTTTAAAAGGCACACCAAAATTTTAACTATGCAAAAGATAAAGCAAATGTCTGCATTTTGTGTGAATAGTCCAATTACAATGATAAACTCTCTCCTCTTAACATCTCATCTGCTTGTCATTTTTAACATGGAAGAGGGAGGGCAGGAAAAGTGAACCTGTGTGTGGAGTTTGTGTAATATCCATCAGAAAAAACAATGCCTGACAAGCGTAGCAGACCCTTGAGAGCTTAATCATCATTGAAGCCAAGTACAAAAGGAGGAAATCAAACCTTTTGTGAAAGCTGGGGGCTTATTTAAAGAAATGAGCCAAAGCAGACTCATGCTCTGTCTGGTTTGAGAATTTTCTGTGTAGATGAGAGCAAACTACTGCATCAGACAAGTTATTTCACATCATAGTCCATCTGGGTTTGGACTTTCAGTATGCTGCTCTAATAGCTTTTACAAACTACCTGTTTTCTCCCAGAAATAATGAAAGGCCCACTCACATGCTGCCATAGAAGGTCAAAGTGAAAAGGAGGCTTAAGTTGGTTCTAAGTTCACACCTTATTTTTAATACTATGCTTGTATGGATTAAAAATTTGGTTGAATGCACTTGGTAGCGAATGAACCCTTATCCCTTCAGGGCTGAGCATGCAGAGCATGTTTGTAGAGCAATAGTTGAAAATCCCAGGCTGTGTAACACAAATGCCAAGTGATAAAAGTCCTTATTTGTCATGAGCTATAGAGGAGGCTCCTCTTTTTGAACATAACATAGGAACACAAAAGGTGTTACAGTGAGCACAACCAAAGATTGAGCTACCCAGGGCACTGTCAGATAATTGGGTATAGAAGCCATTTAAGGGAGAGTGTGAAAGATACTGCCTCTTGCTTTGATGCTGTTTAATGTAAAGTTTTCTCTGCCAGAGTTTGCCTCCAGATTGTGTTTAACAGCCAGCAGCAGAGCAACCCCCTGAATATTAGTGGTCTCAAAATTCATTTTTACTGACACTCATCTGGCACAGAGTTCCAGGACTTAAAGCAGCATCACTTGGGAAAATGCAGCTCTGCTTTTAAACCCACTGCCTGTTCATTCCTGAGTGTTCCCCTAAATCTTGGCTTTTGAGAAATAAGGAACATGTGTTATTATTAACCTTTTTCCCCTCTCCAAACCATTCCTGATTTTACGCATTTCTGTCAACCCCCAGGCACTCATCTCTTTTTTAGGCCGCACAGTCCTGGTGTCCTCAGTGTGCCTCAAGTTGTCCGTGACCCTGAAAGTTGTTTTAACCATTTGATGCCTTTTTGCATTCCACAGTATCCATGGGACAGGTGCAAGGGTTTTACCTGCTCTTTGGCCCTTTTATGGGTTGGAAACCCTCTGACCTTTCCCCTCGCAGAGCTTGCTCTGTTCTACAAGTTCCTTGGGTCCTAATTTTGAGGGCACACAGTTCATATCTCCAGGATCTGATCAAGTGGGCATGCAAATGGAGACAGATGTGGCACCTGTAAAGGGCTGTTTCAGCCATTAGATCTGGAGGATTCGTTTTTCAAGGCGTCCTTTTCTCCAGAGGGGGAGAGCTGTTGCATTATTCATGTTTGCTGTTTCCACTGTAAACTCTTGTCTCACGATTACAGATCTGCCACACTTCCCCCCCTCCATTTCCTCCCCCAGTTCCCTTGCCCTTTCATGTTTCTTGCTCCTTTGCATAGGTAAGGTGTGCCTCTTTAAAGTCCTCAGGGAGAAAGTATCCTGTCAGTAGGAGAACTGGGAGCTCCAAGAGCTCCAACAACCTCTGGTGTATCTGATGAATGAGGCAGTCCTCCCTTTTCTGCATATGCATTTTGTCCCATCAGCAACGGGAGCTGATTTTACTTTCATGTTTAAAAGAAAAGAAAAGTAGATCCACTCATCTCCCCTCACCGATAGCTAAAGGGAGGGATTTGGTAGCTGGTTTAAATATCTTGTATCACATTAGCCTATTACTTCAAATTTTATGCCATATGGGAGTAATTCAGATATCCTGTAGCTTCATCCTGGGTGTAACAAGAATAAGAACTTTAAAAGTCTCTTTGGATTGCCTTAGCCTTTTGCATGATTTCTTACTAAGTAATTGATTTGGAAAGCAGCAGGAATGGCAAAATATGTCCCTAATGGGAGAGCACTGCATTTTCCATGTCGTTGTTATACACAACTTCCATGTGTATTTAAATGAGTAGCATCAGCACAGAGCCAGGAGATATTATAGATATTATGTAGAAAAATAAGTGTTCAGGGAGTAACTGATGAATAAAGATAAGAATCATTTGAAGATCTGACCTTGCAAACATTTAAGCACAAATCTGTTTCCATAACCTTGCTCAAGCCGTTTCCTGTGGGCTGTGGGGTGTTGGGTCCAAGCCCATCTTTTCTGTGTGCAGCATCCCAAGCCATCCTTCCCATCTTTCCTCAGCTCTGTTCCTGCCTTACGAATAAGACAAATCTAAACATTAAAAGAGAGAGAAAGCAGTATTATGGGAATGTGAGGGGATTGAGAAGTAATTTTCCATTTCTAAAATGATTTTCATCCTGACATTTCCAGAAACATATGGCCCCATGTTCTGTGAGCGGTTTCTTAGGATGTGCTGTCCCTCTGCCTTGCTTCCCAGAACTCCCAGTCCCCCACACACATGCTCACACCAACGTGCACTGATGCCCAGCGCTGCACTCCAGTCTGTCGGCAGCAGGAAGGAGGGATCTGTGCATCCCATCCTCTGGGTCCCTCTGGAGTTCAGTCCCTGTTGCTTCAGGAACAGGAGATCACTGAGACACACCTCTGTGCGCCTTAATCTGCTTTAGAGGAGGCACATTAGGGCTAGCAGCCTCAGTTGCCTGGTTTTGAGCACCTTGAGTTCAAGACAGAGCTCAAGTGCCCCCAAAAACTGCTCCTGTGGTGCTCTGGGCAGCTCTGCAGCCTGTGCAGGGCTATGAGATGCCACCTCTGCAGCTGCTTGCGGGCTGGAAATTGGAAGAGATTTCAATGAAAACCTTCCTTTTCCCTTTTCCCTCACTTGCAATAGGTCTCATAGGGCTGAGTAACAGAAAGAATGGTAATGGCAGGGGTTCACCAGTGTTTTATTGGTCTGAGCAGGCAGAACTGCAGATTCCGTGAGCTGCTGGTGGCAGAGAGGGCAAAACCAGCAGCGGATCCTGCAACAGAAGCTCTGTTGCTAGGGAGAGCCCTGTGCAATGCAGGAGAGAGAAGTCTTCAAAGCATACACAGATATTTAGTGTCCCTCTGTCTGCACAGAGCTCCTATGCCCAGCCACTGCAGACAAAGGGGATTGTGGTAGAAATTTTAGCAGCTTCTTGGATCCAGGTACCTGTGTGATTGGTGTTTTTGTGGCCCTCCTGGATTTTGTGTAAATGCTTTCAATCCAATTACTATGAAATATATAAGAAAATGAACATATGAAAAGTCTGAAAATATCAAACTACTGATTGTCCCAAGGACCATTCCACACTGCACCAACCAACCCCTTTTTGCCTTTTTTTTCTTGTCCATGCTGTTTTTTCAGGAAAAAGTATTGTGGGTGTGGGAATCAGAACTGCAGGTGGATCTTGCAAAGCTGAAGGAATTGGAGGGCAGGTGATGAGGAGGAAAAAACATCACCTGCACATCAGGGCTGGGGGGTTTCCATAAGAACAGAGTGTGTAGGGCTGCCCGTGGGCACTGGGACCACATCTGAACCAAAGAATTATTTTCAGTCTGTGGTAGACAGGGCTCTGGCTGCTAAACACTGTTCCTGACCTCCCAGCAGGTATCCCAGGAGAAATCAGTTTGCAGCACAGAAGCGACCTGAGCCTGCCTTTGCTGTGACACCATTTCCTCAAAATCCCCCCTCCCCAGACCCGGCAGAGGCACTTCCAGGAACAACCTCTCCACCCCCCACATGCACAACCACAAAGCCCATTTTGTTTGAGGGTCCCTGGAATTGGATGGGAGCATCCAACCTCGCTAAGCAGTTCTGCTAATGAAGCTGCTGAGAGTAATTAAACACAGCAGATCAGAGTTATAGAGCAATATCAGTTATGATATTTGGAATAAGTTATACTGGGGGTAATTATGCCACTCAGCTCTCTCCTTACCTCTCCCCACATGCACTGGCCTGTGCAAAGCACCCCTGGCAGGGTAAGGGCAGCTCTGTGGTTGTACCTCTCATCCTAAACAGAGCCTGTACATAACCTTAGTCTCTGCACACTTCGGTCCCCAGGGACACCGAGGTGAGCTGTGAAATTCAGTCTCAGCACCAGGGGGATCTGGGGGCAGCTGTCTCTGTTCACCAGCACCAGGGCAGCAGTGGTGGGCTTCAGGAGGTGCTTTCATGCCTGGAGGTCTGTGCCCTTGAATGTATCCATAATGGATGTCCTGAAGTAAAGGGTCAAGCTGGAGCAAACTGGCAAAAGTAAAGGAGCAAACTGGCCCAGCACACGGAGGGCAGTGCTAGTTCAGAGACATTTCATGGTGGGGACGTGGCTCTGCCCTGCTAAAGTGGCACTCTGTAAAACGTCACAGCCAGGACACAGCACTGGGAACAAGCTGAACCAGCTCATCAGAATCTCTGCTGTCCCCCATCAGCTGCCATCAGCTGCACCATCCCACTCCACATGGGCTGGAGTCACCTGTGCTGTGCCAGCTTGTGGCACATTTTGCCTTTTCTTCCCAACTCCAAGAAGGTTTATTTTGAGATTGGAAGCCTCAAAGGCTTTCCTCTGCTGCCCTGCTGCCAACAGTGCTCCCTTGCTCATCATCTGGCACACTCTGCCTGCTGTTATCTCCATTATAAAATCATGGAAGTGGTTACACAACAGAAAATCATTCTGGGTGAGTTTTGATCACATTTACACCTTTGTGAATCAGAAGTGGGTTTTTGGTTGTGATTTTTGTTGCTAGTCTTGAAAAAGGGTGGGTGATTTGGAGCTCCCCTGAGTTTTAAGGAGAAAAGTTTGGGGGTTTGTGTTAGAGTAGGAGAAAGAAGACTGAAAAAATGAAAGAGAATTATATGAACAGAACACTTCTCCACAAAGGCTCCTGCTTGAAATCTCATCCTTTAAGTGTGATCTCTTGCATTCCTTATTCCACGTTCTGGCTCAGGTCAGTAACAGGTGATGCCAGATGCACTGAATCACAGAAAGGAAGGTGCTGATTTCTTTTTTCACCCTGAATTCTTTCAGAAACCATTTTTATTTCTTCAGAGTCTTGATAAAGGAACATGGTAAAGAATTTTTTTCACATTCTGTTTTCCTGCATATGTTTATCCAAATCAGGCTGGATACTTTAGAAAATCAGGGAATCTGGTTGGAGAACACAGGCCCACTAATTTAGGAAATCCTTCAGGTCATCCCAGCTTGCCCAGGTATTTAGCATGGCTCAGCTGCAGTGTTTTTGTGTCTGACTCTGGGCTGTGCATTTCAACAAAGACAGGGACCCCCTGGGGAGAGCCTTCGAGGGACCAGGCGTGTCCCAAGCCCTAAAGCACATGGCAGGGAAGAAAAGGGAATGGACTGGGGTTCAGTCTGGAGGATGGAAATGTAGCTGTCATTTTCAGATCTTTCTGCCAGCAATGCTTTTAGTGAGGGAGGTCCATGGGTGGCTGGTACAGCCTCCCCAGGCCCCTCTTGGCCCAAATCTCAATGTTTTTGTGAAAATGCAGTAGTGATGTTTCATGCAACACCAGCAGAAATCTTCCTGAATTTTTGCTCTGGGAGAAAAGGGACTTGGCTTGACAGCTGTGGGGTTTGTTCAGATCGGCATTACCAAGGCATTTCTCAGGCAAAGTGGTTTTATTTGTGGGGCCACATTATTGCCCAGTGATTATAAAAATAACCAGGTTTTCTTTTCAAGACAGCAAGTAATGGTCCTGGAGGTGCTGTGTAGCCACAGAACCACTACAAACTCTTGTAATCTTTCTGAGACTCTTGGTTTTTTTTCACTGTTGCCCCCAGACTCACTTCTTTTTAATGATATTTACAGCATTTAATAGGTAATTCCAAATAGCCTTGATAAAGCACTTTTTCCTGCATGTGGGCAAATTGAGTTCTTTGTTAGCCTGGGTGGATTATCCTCCCACCAGAGCCAGTGGAAAAAGTGTGCTTCAATGCACAATATATCCCGTGTTTTCAAATTCATGGGGTTTTTTTATTTATTTACATGCTAGGTTGCATTTCTTTAGGCTCGGTGCTGTCAAAACCTGAAATCTATCGGCCCTTACATCTTCTCTATGAAAAACAAAAAACAAACAAACAAAAAAAAAATAAATCTGAGAGAATAATTCCCCCAGCCAGTGCAACACATGGATCACAACCTTTGCACCTCACTGTGCATCCAGATGTGCTCGTGGCTGACTCTCAGCAGGCAAACGTGCTGGCCTCACACCACGGGCAGGGGAGATGCTGGAAGCCAGCAGCAGTTTGTTGCTGAGCCAAGGCTCGGGCAATGGGATGAGTTCACAGGGATATGGGGACGGCTGAGGAGCCTTCTGTAGCTGCAGCAACTGTTCTCTCTCCCACCTGGAACTGCTATCTGAAAGCATCCAGCTTAGAAGGGTATCAGGTTCCCGAAACCATAAGCTTGTTTTACAAGTCATGAATTCTTAATACAATGCTGAATCCGAGGCTTCTTTTTATTAATCTCCCCATTTTTAGTACTGATAATTCATATTTCTAGATTGTTTTCCCTTCTGAAGCTGTAAGTCAGTACCTTAGTGAAAAAGAGACATATGACTCGGTCCAATTACTCCAGGAGTGAGGAATTTTTAGACCTTAGTCACCCTTGCAAGCTCTGTGCTGACACTACAAGAGCCAGAAGGTCTGTCCACATCCCCGATTCAGAGATGAAACCCCATGTGTTGATTTTCAGTGAGAAAAGTCCCTGAGTGCCACTGCAGGTGGTTTATGTAAAGCTCTGTCTCAGTCCCTACTGCCGTGAATTTGGGCCAGCACTTATGGCAGAGATGGAGGGGCTAAATCACTGGAGACATTCTGTTTCTGTCTAAATGACTTTAAGGCCATTACAAGGTCTCCTGCAGTTGCTGTAACACCACTTTAGGAACAAATCCTCTTAGAGGGAAGCTGATGGATGCTGAATCATGGAAAGGAAGTGGCAGCCTGTGAGATCCCAAACACCACAATCTGCGGATCTCCATCTTGAAGGGAGCTGCAAAATTACTGTTCTCACACAGGGGATACAATATCCCACCAGTTCAATCTGAATTCCTCTCTTGCTACCACGACATTCTCCCTTTAATTAATATTTCATCCTGTTGATGCAACTTGTCCACTTATTTTCCCAGTTGTTTGCAGTGCAGATTTCCCAAATTGTTTCCTCGGGGCACTTGCAAAATCAAGAGCTCACATCTGAGGAGTTCCTTGCAGCTCAATTGTTGAAATTTCTGGCTGAAAAATATATGCGCTTTTAATTAAAAAAAAATATATTAACCAGGAAAACCAGCCTGGAGGTAGTTTGAAAGTAAGAGGAATTTTTCATTAAGAAATGAAGAAATAAAGGTCCCAAACCCTGAGTAGATTAATAGTTACAGCACTGCATGTCCAGAAACTGAGTGATGGATAATGGGGAAGTGCCTGGGATTGAACCATGTTACCCTATAAAAACACCAGAAGCTGAAACTACCAGAGATGTGAGTTGCTGGAGTGAGTTGCTGTTCTCTAACAGAGTTCCAACAGAGAGCACAGCGTCCTCCTTCTGAACCCTGGGGCAGGCTGTGTTTGAGAAGAGATTATTCCTTGGGCAGACCAGCAGAAAAACGTGGTATTGCCTCTGTTTGCTCTGCCTTAAGCTGGAGCCTGGACCAGTATTGGTTCAGAACCTGCAGATTACATAAAATTAATCCTGAAATTAATTAATCTCCTGAAGTGGAGAACTCTGACAGTTACCAGAGGGTCTTATTTCTATTTTCTCTCTAACTGGTGCCAGCCCAGAGGCTTTTCCCAGGTTATTCTGCAGCCTGGAAAAGGCAAACATGCACATCTGTGTTTTGCAGCACCGTTGTGAGGAATTCCTCATCCTTGGTGTTTGCCAGGGGGAGAATAAATTCACCAATACCTGCACAAGAATCCCAACACGAGGAGAACACGATGCACTTCAGGGTCTCTTTACACAAGGTTTTGGCAGAAGGGATCTATGTGGAAGTGCTGCTGTGAAATCTGGGGCAGCTGCAGTGCGTGCCTTACGTGTGCTGAGCCCTCTCCACTCGCCTGCTGTGGTGGCCCCTGTGCCACCAGGCAGCCCTCCTGAGCATGGGCCATTCCAGCAATGAATGATTCAAGGGCTTTTTCTTATGGTTCTGTCCTTCATTAAAACTCTGGGTGCAGCCACAGGAGCAGGCTGTAGATATCTGTGTGCATTATGGGAGGTGTGGTGTGTCCATAACCTGGGCTCTGTGCATTCCCAGGGATGGAGAGAGGCTGGCTGCAGTGTGTGGGATCCCAGGCCTGGGGCAGCCACGGACAGCAGGACCCTCTTGGGACAGACAAAGTCCCTGTGGGCAGAAGGGCTGTGGGATTTGGTGGGATACAGGTGCATGTCCCGTGCAGAGCTCCCCCAGTTCCATCTGCATTTTGCCGAGGCAGAGCAGCCTCCTGGCCAAGCCAGGGAGGATGTAAGCATGAGGCAGGTGCCTGTTTGTCCTTCCTGCACATGCCAGATTGCTTCACACAACAGCCTGGCAGTGCCTCCCACCCTCCCAGCTGTCATGGGCTGACAGGGCCCAGCTGGGTCCCGGTGACCCAGCTTGTGCCCTCAATTCTGTCCTTACTGCCACCTTTATCCTGAATGGACCTGTTGGCCTCAGTAGGGTGACTGGTGGGACCAGATTTACACAGCAGAACTGGGGCTTGCAGGAGGTGAACCTCAGCTATTTGTGTGAATCAAGGAGGTTTCTTCCTACCATGCTGTATTTTTCCCCCTGGGGAAGGAAAAAAGGTCCTGGGGAAAGTGTGGCACTGCTAATTGGCAGGGAGGACAGATGTGAGAACCACTCTATGACCAAGTGGCTCCAGATGTGACAGCAGCGGTTCCCAGGGACATCAGAGCCACCCTGATGGTGGCACTCAGCCACAGTGTGGGGTTGCCATCCTGCTCTAAGAGCAGGCACTGTGCAAGGTACTCCATGGTGGGCCTGGCTCAGAGGCAAGAAATTCTGGAATGAGCAAGGAGCTTCCCAGATAAAATATTCTTAATGTTTACTTTTGGTTTGCTGAGAAGCTGGAAAAGGAGGTAATGGAGGTAAAGAGAGAGGCCCTTCTGCCACTGGCTGCTTGGAAGAAAGATTGGTATTTTGAGTATTTTTAAGAAGAAGACGTGTTTTAGAAGTTCATGAGTTTGAATGTAAGCATGTTCTTCTAAGTGGGAGAGGGGCACAGCATGAACCTCACTCCTCCTCAAGTTCTCCCTGCTAAAGATCAGAGAAAACAAGGTATGAGAAATGGGAAGAAAAATTATGAGAATGAAATTGAGGGTGGAAGGGTTGAGGGAGAGCACTGATCATCAGGTCCTTTCCTGATGGATTTGTTTTTAAGGAGAAATCGTACAGGGCAGACCATGCCCTGAGAAGGTGCAAAGGAGGTGCTGTCTGGTGTCCCTGAATTTTCTCTCAGGAAAATCCCTGTATCACAGCTCGGGACTTTGCAGTATGAGATGCAGAATTTAGTACACAAAATTGTGGCTGATCAGTTTGTAGGGAAGCCCTCATGTTTTCGCTTCTCTGCCAGCCTCTCCCTTGAAATGTAAATAAATAGGGTTGGAGACATACATAATGAGGCCCAAGGGTAAAGGACTGAAAATCCAACATCATGTTTTCTTTGGCTGATTTTCGGGGGGGAAAAAAAAACCACCCAAAATAAAACCCAGTAAACCCACAACGACAAAAACAACAACAAAACCAACAAAAAATAAAAAAGGATGAGGAATGTTATAAAAAGAAATCCAACCAGTTCAGCACACAGGAAAGCTCTGAGGTGCTGTAGGGAAGCCGTGGTGTGCAAACTAATGAGTAAACAAACACAAGGAGTGGTGCACGCTGCCTACAAAAGCCTCCTTACACCTCAGATTTGAAGGCAGATTGTTACCCACACCTTGGCAGAGCTAGCTTTGAAACTTTGTGCTGCAAACTGTAGCGAGCTCCATCATTAGAGGTCAGAGGATTTTCAGCAGCCCTTGCACAGCCTCCCCGAGCCTCATTTCTTCCCAACATTCAGCCGGACAACACTGGCTAAAGCAGGCATCGCGCTTTGGAATAGATTACACCTACCCAGGGAGGAAGGCAGGGTGCAAAAGCTGTTTTCTAGGGAGAGGATCCCTGAGAAGGAAACCAGTGGTGTGACTCTTTCCTGATGTCCCAGCATCTGAAGCAGGCACCTCGTGTCACGCGCTGGGAGCCCAGTGAACGTGTCTCTCTGCGGGTGCATGTGTGCTGAGCAGCAGCAGCAGGTCTGCACTCACCATCAGGGGCCTGGAATTAACTGCTTGGGAAAAGGATCAAAGGGAAATCTTGTTACATCGTGTTTCTTCACCAAGAATGTTCCTCTACGCTCGGTACCCCTTCTCTCCAGAGCATTGCTTTTGATGTTGCAATCTGCATCCTATCAATAGGAGTGCAGATGGGCTTTCCTGCTAGTCGGGCTTGCCAGACAACAAGGTTGGTTTCAAGGTGTATTTCAAGGTCTCTAAAAAAGGCCATCCCTTCCCTATGTGGATTTCTGTAGGGAATCCTGCTCCCAGGACCCCTGATCCGAGCAGTCCTGCAGTGCCCCTCCCAGCTCCCCGGTCAGACACACACAAACCAGATTTTTGATGTCCAGCATTTTGCTGCAGTGCAGTTTGCTCCACCTCAGCACCAGTGCCTCTGCCTGGGAGGCAGGCAGGGAAGCACTTCTCTACTCCATGGCAAAGTCACCTCCACTCTGCTCTGCCCTCCTCCTCCCCTTGATGCTGCTCTGAGGCTCAGGAGTCACGGCAATCCTGCCTGGCAGAGCTCAATTAGAGATGCCTTTTGGGCACCGAGCTGCTGACATCAAGCAAAGCATTGTTGCAAATCAGTGTGGTAGCACGGAAACCCCTCTTGTTAGGAAGAAAAGAAATGTGAAGCAAACCTTGTTTTGCAAAAGGGAAAACTGCAGAAGCTATTTGCACACTTCAGGGAGGGCGCTTGCGACTCCCTGGACAGAGGGGACAGAGGGGCTGTGCACACAGCAAGGGCTACACACAGTGAAGATCATGCCTTTGAATGTGTCACCCACTGATCCCAAGTGCCTGCTCCTAATTTGTTCAGTTTGATCAACAAAACACCTGAGCATGTATTCAACTTTTACTTAGCTCAGAGAGAACAGTGTCGCTGCTGCTGGCTCCAACCCTCACCGAGGGAGCATGGGGGCACACTGGGAGCAAGCCAATAGGCATAGGGACAATTTTGAGTGCCCCAAAATGTGCAGAGCATGTCCTGGGGTGCCTTTGCTGCCCCACACACCTGGCCAGGCTGTCCTCCCACAGCTACTGCAGACAAAGATGCTGCATACGCAGACAGTGATTCTCAATTCTCACTCATGTTTGACATTAGGCACATATTTTGGTGCCTTGCTGTTCAGAGTTATATTGTGTCTGCATGTGTGCATGGGCAGAGGGCTGAATGGCAGTGATTTCCTGTGGAAAATTACCCTGCCTTCGTTTGGTTTTTTTGGGGTTTTTTTAGAATTATTTGCAAAGATTTGAAAAGAAAAAAGGAAAATCCAGACAGAGGCAGTTGCTCAGGAGAGACTTTCAAGTCAGAGTTGTGACTGTGGTCCCACAGACTCTATGGGTCCCCTCTCCAGCACCACAGCCCAGCAGCCCCACAGGGGCAAAGCCTGCACTGCTCCTGGGGCTGTCTTCAACTCACTGAGTTCCAGTTTCACACCAAAAATGGGCAGGCAGACTTTGGAGCACTGAAAAGTATCTCTGCCCTTTGCACTGAAGTAGAGAGCTTAGCTGAAGTTTGAGGAATAATTTTGCCATTGAAACCACAGAGGTTGAGTATGGCTGCAAGACATCCCTCAGTGCATCAGCCCTTTCTGCCCATGCAAAGTTCAAGGTTATTAAACACAGTCCTGTGTGATTGTGTGACAGCAAAACTCACACTGAACTCATAGTTGAGGAAAGCAGATGTGATTTCTTGTATAGCCTTCTGGATCTTTTTAATAGAGCACTCCAAACGAGGCTATTAATTATAACAACAAGGAGAGTAACACCAGGTATTTTCCCTGGTGTTTCACAGCTTGCCGAGCTAGAACAAATCCTCTATGCCAGCAGCCTCCAGTGGATCTGAACATGAGCTGAGAAGCCAGGAACACCTGGTTCTTTCATCAGCTTCGATACAGACTCATTGTGTAACATCCAAAAAGTCCCTTGAAGTTTGTTTTTGGGAGGTACTGAGCGATTACTGCTGCTCAGCACATCTGAAACCAGCCCAGCCTGGCCCTGCGTAAAACACAGCCTAAAGCTCCTTTGAGCTCCTGGAATGAAAGGCACGTTATGAATGCAAAGTTTATTATACATCCACCGTGTAATGTCATGTGCACTCGTAATGTAGTAAACACTGCAGATATTCCAAAGGCACAGTATCTTATCTGTAGTAAACACATTCTGAAGCTCATCACTGAATTACTCTAAGCCTCTGATGTCCCTGCATAGATTTTGGTTGAGTTTTGGCCCTTGAAGGTATTTGTAGTCTCCTGCCATGTTCCTCTACTGAGTATCTGCCAGATCCATCCGTTCCAGGCCCTTTTGTTACCAACACAGCAGATGCTCTCAAAGTTACGAAGCCCAGAGTAAGCAAAACTAAAGTGTTTAATCTATTATTAATCAGTCAGTTGCAGAAATGATAGGGCTCTGGGGGACCTCAGAAAGACATCAATATTTATGGCCTCGTTAGCAAATGCCACCATTTTTTTTTTTTTTTTTTTTTAAGAGACAACAGGATTATGAAGGTTGTTTATGTTCCCAGTCATTCCATAAAGAGGCAATGTCATGTTTTGGGGCAGGACGGTTCAGAACAAGGTATTCAATATTTATCACAAAATATAGAGATTTACACCATGCTTCTGTTCTTCTCAGTCTTACAGTCAAGATTTTACCTTCTCTAGGAGCAATGGCCCAAGCTGAAATCAGAGCCCCAGTTACTCTAAGCTACCATCCGGGGAATTTTTGAAAATTAAAAGACAAAATCTCCCTAATTCCGTTTGCTGAGATAAGTTATATAAATTACATAAAAGAGAATCAATGAAATATGATTTCAGTTCCAAAAGAGCTCCACCCATTACTGGCAATTTTTTTCTGGATTAGGCTAAATTTAAATTGGACATTAGGAAAAATTTCTTCACTGAAGGGGTTGTCAAGCACTGGCACAGGCTGTCCAGAGTAGTGGCTGAGTCACCATCCCTGGAAGTACTTAAAAGATACGTAGATGTGGCACGTAGGGATATGATTTAATGGTGGACTTGGCACTGTTAACTCAATGTGTTGGACTCTTAAAGCTCCTTTCCAACCTAAACAGTTCTATGATTCTGTAAACAACTCATCCTGCAGTACTTGTGCTTTGCAGCTTTTTGCAATTCTTGGTTGAGTTTGTTCCTTGACATTTTCAGCACCAACCTTAGTGATGCTGATTTTAAAATGATCTTCATTCTTTGTATCCAACCTTCTTCGCTCACTTAGTTTCTGCCTTCAGATACCATGAGTTGGTTTCTTTTACGCACCATATTTTGCTTTTCTTCTTTGTTTTGTTGTTGTTCAGTTGGTTTTTGGTTGGTTTGGTTTGGTTTTGGTTTGATGGTTTTTAAATTACTTTTCTTCTTTTCACAATTTTATTTTAATTGATATTTTTTAGTTCTCTTTGCAGTTTCTGGATTTTTCCTGCAGTAGAAGTATAATTTCTCTTATCTCAAGAACACTTCAATGCCATCATCATTGAAGCAACCTCTTGGTTGAACATTATTGTTGTTTTCATGCAAGAGATGTTGAGAAAGAAAGCACTGGAGGAGGGAGACCAAAATCCTAGGGGGAAGGAGAGAATAAAGTAAATAAATCAGAGAATAGGGCTGTGAAAAATCATAGAGTTAATGAATGGGGCAAAGAAAAGAGGAAAAAAGAGGGCATTCAAAGGAAAGAAACAGTGACCAGCCCTTAGAGACCGCAGAGTTGCCTTCAGGTCATCAATCTCATCACTTATCCCTTCTCACACTTGCACTTCCCTTGCTGTCTCTTGATCCACTCACTTTCATACCAGGTACAGATTTTGTAAATAGGAAAATGAGGTATCCTGCACATCAATTCACCTTCTAAGAGGTGTGCAAACAGAGAAACCACCAACTCAGGCTGAGTCCAAAGCCATTTCAGACCAAGGGAGGATCTATCCCTATGCAATTTGTAGCATCTCCAAATTATTTTACAGGACCTGGCAGCTTCTCAAGTGCCTTAGTTCTTTTCCAGGAGCTTGAAAATTTGTTCTCCACATTATATATGAGGCCTGTAATCACTGTGGCGGGAGACTGGTTCATTGTACTCCTTGTGTGCTAGGAAATGAGACAGTTTTGACTCCTCTAGTTTAAAGGTACTCAGGGCTTCCCTTGGTTTTCCTCCATCTTTTAATTTGGATTGGCTCTTTTGACTTTGTCCTGGGGTTTTGTGCTCTGCACTGCACTCTGGCCAATGCCAGTGCACCACTTCTCCCTCCACATTGTTTTTTTTTTCGCCCATTGCTGCACCCCAGACCATTGCAGATAATAACAGGTTTCTGTCTAGAGGTGGTTGAAAACTTGTAGAAATTTTTTTCATTCAACACAGGTCTTTGCCATAAAAGATTTTTTTCACCCTTTAAGGAAATAGTGGTTTCAATAGATGTTTACTATCTTTTTGCCATTGCAAATCTGAAATAAAAGGTAAACATGGAGA
Source organism: Tichodroma muraria (assembly GCA_013390105.1). Classification (NCBI taxonomy): domain Eukaryota; kingdom Metazoa; phylum Chordata; class Aves; order Passeriformes; family Sittidae; genus Tichodroma; species Tichodroma muraria. The sequence goes on from WAAG01080687.1 coordinate 35,014, forward strand.
TTTTCTATGTATGCTCACACTTTTTTTGCCAGTTTGCCACTTACCTCCCACCTACCAGTTGGAAAACAGAAAAAAAAAAAACAACCCAGCATGTGATGCCAATCTCCACCTATTTTCATATTTCTCTGTTTTCCCATCATCTCCCTGCAGAAAGAAAAGTAGTAAAGAAATAAAACTATTTTTATCAGTTCCTCTGACCAAAAGGAAACTTAAGTCTACTTGAAACAGCTCAAAAAAAAAAATTCTTGTTCCATTTTGATATTTCCAAAAGGAAAAAATCCAAAAACAATTGCTGCTTTTTTGGGGAGTGTGACTTCTTAAGAAGGAGACGTTGGTAGCCCTTTTTGCCAGATTTCCCTTTTAGCTCTCTTCTGAGATTTATAGCTACAAAAAAAGAGACCAATTGAAACATATAGGTGAACTCCTGTCTGAAGGACTGGAGGAGGGCGTCTTCCCACCTTCCCCCCGTCCTTTCCTCTTTGCTCCCTTGGTTTCTGGGAGAATGACTGCAGTTGCTCCTTGGAGCTCTGCCAGATGCTTTGTGCATCTCCAATCTCCTTCTATCCCTGCAGCCCTCTCTGCCTGGGGGGCACTCGCTCTCCCTCACACTACGCTGTAATAAAACGCACCGTACTTTGATAAATACCACACTTTCTTGGATTACCAAGACCTCGAGATTTTTTTTTTTTAAGTCATTGACTTCGGCATAAGCAGAGTTTGCTCCGTCCCACAGGGCAAATCTCCATGTTTGATAATGTGAGACGCACAGAAATTTTCAAATGTCTTGGTTTCCTGTGCCCCTTTCCAAAGAGATTTTTTTTCATCTTTACGCAGATGGTAGCGACCTCTATATCTGCTGCTTCCCTCACAGTGCTCAGCCAACATCTCCTTCATCTGCTGTACCAAGTGTAGGGAAGGAAACCATCTGGCACGCTTGCTCCTGGGAGGATAACGGCTCATGCAGCGGTGTTTGCAGTCCACTAAGTGTTCACCTCCCTGTGGTTTCTTGCATCCGTGTTACAGATGCGCAATTCCCATCAGACGTGTCGGGTGCTCCGTGTCTCTGGAGACGGGCGGGCAGTGGAGGCGGGGTGCTCATGGAATGCAAATGCACGCTGAGGAAACGTGAGCGTGGTTTGTGCCTGCCACAGCATCCTCGACACGTCCCTGGGCGCCGCGCCTGCACTTCCCGCGGAACACGGAGCTCTCTGCTCCGTTTCCCCACCCCGCTGCTGCAGATGAGGAGAAAAAGGCAAGAAACAAAGTGCTTTTGCACTGTTAACCTCTGCTGATAGAGAGCGCGCAGGTGCAACAGGGTGTGATTCCAGCACGGGAAGGGACCTCGGGCTTGTGCGCTCAGACAAAAATGATGCTGCAGACAAAACCAGTTCTGCTTTTGCTCCAGTGCTCCCTTTGGAAAGCAAAACCCAAGCTGCTCTCCTCCCATGGTTACAAATCTCTGTGGTTCACAGCCTGCATTTATTCATGACTAGTTTACTCTCACTTGCTCTCATGCCAATGTTGTCCTTTAGCATCAATAGCTCTTCTCTAGTGTTTACCCCTCTGACGTTTTTATAAGCTGCAACACATCCCCTCTCAGCCTTTGCTTCCCTGCACTGAAACACGCCAGATCCTTTACAATCTCTCATGACATCATCTCCATTTTTCAGGACAGCTACCCAAATATCCAAGGTTTCATCCTCAAATATCTCATTTACATTGCTTTATCTCACTTTAAAAATATGCTGGTTTTACTGCGCCGAGGGCAGGTTCACGTGCACGTGTCAGACTTAAGGAAAAATGTGCGCTTCAGGCAGGGGGGTGATGGCTTGTGTGGCACAAAGAAGATGGTGTGTGTGGCACAAAGAAGTTGCTGTGTGTGTGAAGCGTGCCGCGGATGCGTGTGGAGGGATGCTGTCAGCGGGATCGTGCGCGCGAGACTCCGAAAGGGATTACTCAGTGTGGAGGGGGCGTCGTAAGGAGGATTTTGAGGTGCGTGAAGCTGAAAAGGATTAGTCTCTGTGTAAAAAAGTGAGTGTGTGTGTGTGTGTGTGTGTGTGTGTAGAAGAGAGGGAAGATAAGTGGGTGTCTGCTCATGGCACAGGTAGAGAGATTAGCCCGGGCGTCTGTGAGCAGGGTGATAAGGAAGGGCTTCGTGTGAGAAAGGCGCTGCACAAACCTGGGACTTAGCTAACGGAAGGATTTGTGTGTGTTTGTGTGTGTGCACGGGTGGGACGTGGAAAGGAGGGTTTGGGAAGCGCGTGGCAGAAGGGATTTGGGAATGCTGGAGGGGCTCCACCCAGGCTTGTGTGTTCCTGTAGCTGCAGCACCACGGGGCTGCTCGCAGCCATGCACTCGTGGACGCAGTGTCGTGTTACCAACAGGTAAGGCTTTATAAAGGGAAGGCCTCATAACACGGCTCAGGCCTGTTAGTTAGGCTAAGGAGAAGGGAACTGTGGGAGAGTGACTCATCTGGAACAGGGGTAGAGAGACGTGAGGGATGTGACGGGTGCTCTGCAGGACTGCCATGTGTCCACGTCATGGTGTATCGTGGTTGGTTTGCTTGGGCTTGTTGTGCCTTAAAACTTTGTAAACTGATAACCAGCTAACCGCTTAAAAAAGGCCAGGTTTTTGGCAATAAATAGTATACCTTTGCACCTGCCTGGGGTCCCTGCGTTGCTCACTACTGCAGCAGTGTTGGGATGTGTGGAGGGCTCCTGCACCACAGGGACAGGGTAGTGGAAAAAGCCAGCCACGCCCGATGAGTGGGAAGGATTGTGGGGCACTGCTGAGCCTGATAAGGAGGTGCTCCAGGGCAGGTGACAAAGCAGGGATGAAGCTGAAGCACAGGGAGAGACGTGGCTGTACCTGTTGGAGCAGGGAAAGGCGAGCACTCGGGGGGCAGTGGGAAGCAGAGGGCTGACGGCTCAGACACGCTGTGGCACAGAGGGAAACGTGCCCCTGTGAGCAGGACAGGACAGAGGCCACGTGCTGTGCAGAGCAGAGGTTGTCTGGGTGCACAGCAAGGGCAAATACGCACAGAAATAAGTGTGAGTTTCTCAGGAGATTGAGCTTTGGGAGTGGCTAGACATCCCACCTGCAGCGGGGCGTGAACGCTGGCAACATTTCCACTGACCCCATATTCTCCACCTTTCACCTCATATTTATCCCTGCTGCTCTGCTGACTGCTCTTGCAGCACCTTCTTGAGGGGGAAAGAACGCTGCCAGCTCTTGTAGAGTAATTTATGATCTGGAGCAGGGGAGGAGGGTTAATTGCGTCCCAGAATTTATCTTTTAATGTTCTGATTTAACAGTAAAACTTTTTCCCCTTTTGTTTTTCCCTGGGAAAATCAGGCTGTTTTGTCAAAAACAGCAACTCCCTGCTTTTGATCAAGCCTCAGTTTTCATTTGAAGGGGAAAAGAAGGTGATGAGAAATTTCAGCTAGCTTTGTTGCCTGTCTTTATTGGATCTGTTCCACTGGCATTAGTTTTGCCTCAGAGATGCTAAAAGTAAAGCCTACCAAAGCTTTTATGGTTAAATGAACTAAAATAACTGGGGTGTCTAGGGTAACTTTTCTTCAGGTAAATTGATTCTTTGCTTGTCCAGTGACCATTTGAATGTTTGCTTTCTGTTTAATGAGAGATCATCAAAAGCCTGGCCAGTTGCTTTTTGGCTTTCAAGAATATATTTATTTTTTTAAGGGAGAAGGCTAAAAACTGAGTAGCTACAATTTGAGATTCCCCTAGGTGTTAGGTGCTGAACAAATATGAGATCTCATGCCTAGAAAATAAAGTAGGAGGCTTCCAATCAGAAATGAAGAGTCTGTATAAGCACTGAAGAAAATTTCATTTAGAAGCATGATCCTAAAATATAGATTGTCCATAAAATTGTGTCTTTATATCTTTCTTAAAGATGCTCTGTTTTGCAACAAAAGGTATTTCAGTGTGATGCAGGAATAGGACAAGTTCTGTGGCAAAGGTGGCCAACCTCTCCTTCTACGTTTTCATTTAACTGATACCCACAGTCCATGTTGCACCCACCTGGCAGAGCCAATGGGAATAATACAAAGTGGAATAATTCCCCCGTTCCAGTGAGGACTGGAGATGGGATAAACTTGAACTGAGTCCACAGAGATGCTGGTCCAGACCATCCCTGCCCCACAGGGAGAGATTTTCCTGGCCCAGAAACCAATGCCTGGCAGTGGCTCTTCTCAAAAGCCACCAGCTGGGCACGCAGTGCCCAGAAAGTCAAGCCATTAGATAGGCCTTGTGCTTTTTAAAAGCTAATAAACCATGAAATCACACAGAGAGAGCCAAACAAAAGGCGTTGGGCATGGCTTTGTTCTGGGAAGGTCTCCAGTCTTTCAGGCCAGAGGTCATGTTGTCCTTCCTCCCTTCAGCCCAGCGTGAATCAGCAGAGGCTGAGGTTGAGCTGCGAGGGGAATTGCAATGGGTTTAGTGCTAAAGCCAGTACATGAGTTCTGCTGCAAAGTGCCCACTCAACAGCTGGCCACAAAATCCCTGAGGCTGGGGTGAGATGCCAAGTCTGTGTGAGCTCGGAGAGGAGCATCACACCATTGCAGAGCTGCCTTGCTCTGCTGCCAGCACGTTGTTCCCTCCTCCAAAAGGACGGGCACGAGGAGTGAACGGGGACAGGGAGTGCCCCGTGGAGCAGGCATCATCCACTAGGGAAGTGCTTTCACTGGTGAAATGTGAGCACCCTGCTGGAAAAGTGCTGCAATGGACCTGTTCTTCTTTGTCTGACAAAGAAGTGTCCATGGGAGGGCACTTGGGTCCCACCCCAAAATGGCTGTGTGTCTGAGGACAGACTGAGGTGGCTGCCTCAGTCTGTCCAGATGTGAAATGAGGTTAAAAACCTTAATGGTGGACAGATTGCCAGGCTTCAGGCAGTGAGGTTTGGAAAAACCCATCTTAGCTAAAACTTGTCAGCATTAAAGGGAAAAAAATATTACTTGTTCCATTCAGAGAGAGGAAAAACAGTGACTCAGAGGTTGATTCCCATTTTCCTCCCCCACCTGCCAGTAAAAGGCACCTGACCCCTGGATCTCTGAATGCACCTGGACTCAGCCCCCCTTCACACTCTCTTTCATCCTTGTTTTTCTCTTTCAAAGCTCCAATCGATTTTGAAATTAAAATGTCTGTTCTCCCATCAATGAACCTCAAGTTTGTATCTTCTTTCCCCCATTCCTCTCTCCCATCCTGCTTTCATAACTCCTCAGGTTTCTGTTATTTCCCATCCATTTGCTTTGAAGGGTTTTTCCAATGAGGATGTCAAGAAAAGTTTCTCAAGGGTCTTTTATCACAAATTCCTTTTGGTTTCATGCTTGAGGATGCTTCTGAGGAGGACCTGGTGACCTGTGCTCAAGCAGACATGAAGCAAGCACACTTTGCAAGCCAGTCACAGCTGAGTGCACCCACAAATCAGGTCCAGTATCCTTGCAGCCTCCTGCAGGGAACATGATGTGTTTCCCAAATGACAAAACTAGACCATAGCTAGAGCCAGTGTAATTCTGCTGGTTTCGATGTAGTTACCAGGGAAACTATAATGCTGACAACTTTTCTACACTGAAATAAAGGTTTTCTCAGCTGTCTTACTTGTATTGCACAGACTAATATTTTAACCAGGCAGAAAGCTGGTGATTTTCTCAACTCTCATTACACGAGAGGTTCAAGAAAGGAGTTTGCAGGAGGGTGCAAGTGGATTATAGCCATGGATTGTTACAGCTGCACCATCAGGGTGGTACAAGGTGCACATGGACAGAGGATCCTCTGTCAACCAAACCTGCACATGACACCCCAGTTCTTCCATTGCTCCTCAGACAATGCTAGAAAAACATCTTTCCTCAGGAGTGCGCTGGTAAAAGCTGTCACAAGAGAAAAAGTTTCAGTATACATTAGCAAAAGCCCTAGTTTTCAGAGTTTGCATGCACCATATGGCTTCCTTACACACCCAAATCACCCAAAGATCATCCCAACGTCTCTTCTTTAAAGAAACACAGCAGCCAACTCAGTAATTCAAGCATGTTTTGGAAATGCCACCAAGGCTCTCAGCTGATATTGCTCTACTGTCAGGACTAGCAGTGCCCTGGAATGATCACAACAAATTCTTTGGAAATATGACTGCAGATGTTCACTGCCATGTTAAATATGGGCAGACAGAAAGAATATCTTTCATAGGGAATTGAATCTTTACTCCAGCAGGAGGGTCAGGAGCTCGAAGTGGATACACTGCACACTTCTCTCTGCCACTTCAGCACTGAAAGTGGGTTGAAGTACAGAGAGAAGAAAATCACAGCCCTCACAGGTTAGGTAGGACAGTCCCAGAGGTGTAAAATCACAGGTTTTATATTGCAGCTCAGGTTTCCTGTGAACACCAAGAGAAAAAGCCTGTCCCAGAGATGCTTTGTGTTTTTTTTGCTTGCTCTTCCACACAAAGTTTTTATTTGGGTTCTTCCCACCAGTGGCAGCACCCTCTGCCCTTCCAACCTTCTCTTGCAGCTGGAAGTTCCACCTGCCTTTCCCCCAGAGGCTTCTGGAATAAATGGTGCCTTAATTAGGTTAATTATACCTTTAGCCATCCATGTGCTCACTTTAGCTGTGCAGTTAGAGTCCAGTATATGGTGTTGTTTCCCCAGTTTTCCTTGTGGGAAGCAAGTCCAACACCTGAAGTGTGAAGCTTTCCATGACTCTGCTGTCTTGCACAACATTTGTTAAATACAAGGAATGTTTCCGCTCCTTGAAAAACTGGTGCTCCTGGTGCCTTTCTGTGCAAGACCTGCCTGCCCCTGGCTGGCAAGTGACCCTGGTTTTCATGAGCAAATGGATTTCATTAGAGGCATTTCTCTGTAATGTCAACAGAAGTGTTGAGCAACACCTGGTGAATAGTGAAAGAGTCTCTGATGCTTGTGAGAAGTGGTACAAATTAGCATCCCTCAGTCTGGTGCTGCTTTTCTGTCTAAATAATCTTTTACAGGTAAAGTTTCTGCTGAGAAGCAGTGGGGTTTTCTCACTAGCTGCCTAAATCATGTCATCAGCTTTGGTTTACACTGAGTGACTGCTTGAGGCAGAACCTGCATCTGTGTGTGCAGTGTCACTGCTCTGGAATGATGAACAACCCCCAGGTTTGCAGCAACTCCCCTTCCTGTGCTGTGCTTGGCCTCCCTGCAATTTGCATTTATGCAGAGTGTTTTACATGATCTCTCTTGCTCTCTGCAGCTCACTAGAGAGTCTTTTTCTCCAGCAGCTTAAAAATTCTCCCAGAATAGAAATCAGTAGGGAAGGTGTTTGCTTGTAAGTAGGCATGTCAGGAAGGGGTCTCAGTGTTTTCCTAATGTTAAGGATGCTCTAACATTCTTCTCCCCAAGCCACACATCCCATTTTCCAGGTTATTTTCTGAGTCCCACAGCAGGATAACTGAGAGGCTCCTGGTGTCTTCACTGGCCTCTGTGAGTTGATGATTTTTTATCTTTCATTAGCATAAATCTTTATTGTAACATATCAAGCTCTGCAAGTCAAACATCCAGTTGGAAAGTCTTTCCCAAAGTTTTGATAGTATTTGATACCCCTCTCACTAACATTAAGGAGATTTGTAAGAGGATTTGTGACCTTGCCCAAAGGTCTTTCAGGCAAAAAATGTGTATCTAAGGTCATTTTATATAACTGATGATGTGCTTTGCAGCCTCTCCCTCATCTTGGTCCTTTCCTCAGTCCTGTGAGTTTGCTATGGGAAATTATTTTTGTGGGTCCAAGTGCTGGTTTAGGAGAAGCCTATAGCTGGAAAAGTCCCCTCTGTCATGCTGGTAAAATGACACAAGTTTCACCTATGATATTTTAGAAAAAAATCTCAAATTCCACTTTATTTGTGCTGAAGGTCTTTCTGGGTAGCCAGGCTGACATTTGGTATTTTGGGTCACATTCCCAAGGGGCTCCAAGTCTACCCACAGGTTTGTGGGAGCAGTGGGGCAGAGAAGTGTTCTCCCAGTTCCCGCATCCCCACCATTCACATCACTCAGAGGGATGGATGTCTTCACCTCCCACAAGAGGGATCTGGCCTCTAGAGCTGCTTGCAGCCCTGGTTTAAGTATCTCCCCTTCACAGTAGCTCCATCTGGGCATCCTGACTGGATGCATCTCATGTAAACTGTTTGTTCCACCACCCACGATGAGCAACTCACACAGAAGTTTCACCAGAGACCATAAAATTGCAAACCATAGGTCCAGATCTCACCATCTGTCACACTTCTGCCTCCCTGCTCCCCAGACAACACAGTCTCCCACTGGGTTTAAAAGATCTCAAGCTTAAACTTGTTTGTTTGGGATTTTCTGCGAAACCTGGTGCTCTGAGACACTGCAGAAATCAAAATGTTGTAATTCTTATCATTTATTGCCCTCACAATGCAGACAGGATTAAAGCTGTTCTAATGACAGGAAGAAATGGTAATATTCCCCCTGACATTAAGTAGCCCTGAACAAAGCTATGAGCACAATGAAACGGAACATTAATGTGAAAAGGAAAAATAAAACCCCTACAAGACGTGAATATAGCAAAGAGCCACCAAGGGAGGCACTTAAGCCCACAAAAACCAGCACTCTCAGATGTCAAAGGATCTTCTCATTCTGCACCAAACAGCCCTTGCTGAGACATATATGTTTCAAAACCATTGGTGCTTTCACAGACCTCAGGTGAACATGATGTGCAACCAGGTAGCACAAAAGAGTGGTGCTCTAGAGCTTAATCCTTGAGTGCCGAGAGTAGTTTGCTGGGTTTGTGCCTTTCTCTCCTCTTGCCAGAAAACTAACAGCTCCAGTGACTGCAGAAGAGGTGGCACTTTGGGGACACCAATAGCTCACGCGGGTTTTGGAGCATCTGCTTTGCTAACTCAGCAGATACCTGTAATGTAGCCCTGGAAGAGGATAGAAAATGTGAGCACTTATAAACAACACGTCAGCTGGTGGGTTTGGGTACCACTTGCCACTTCAAGCCCCCAAGGAAATGATGCTCTGTCCTGTGTGTGAGGTTCTGTTTAAAGGATCTTTGTGCTTGGTAAGTGTAAAGTTCTGCAGACAGTTTCAAGACAGGCCCTTACAAAATCTCCACCAGAACCTGGGGCTTGCACTGAAGGCAGTCTGAGGCTTTAATGTCTATGAACCAATATAATGTATTAGGGAAAGAAAAGAAGCTATTGAAGACAAAATGCATTTCATCTGCAGCAAGGACTTCTCTATGTGACACATTTGCTTTCTGCCACTGCTTATCTTCCCTTCTCCCACTTCTCACTCCCCTATTTTTACTGTTTTAATAATCCAGCACTTACAGCCCAGAATTAAATGCAGTGGTGAACTGAGAGGTGTGCTGTGTACTGTACTAACATGCTGGGGGTTTGGTGCTCTGTTCTTACCCTCTGTTGCTGTTTATTCTTCCCAGCAGAATCTACACCATGATCCTATACTTGGTTTTCCTTGTACAGCACTGTCTTCAGAAGGACCAATATAATACAAAAAGCCATCTAATAAAAAAGCAGAAGGAAAATTGGTTCAACCCTCATTCCTCATCTCCTTTTACAATGTCGCTGTCGCTTTTCCATTTGTAGTAATCTTGCTTTAATATTTATGTCTCTGCTTCAGACACAGAGAGTTCAATGAGGACAAATTACTAGTTTTCAATTTCATTGTGGAAGGTTAGATGAGAACAGGGATCTCTGGTCTTCCCGGGTCCGTGGGTCCCATAGGAACATCCATCTGCAGCGGGGGGCCCTATGAGGGATCACTCCTTCCCTCTAGAGTAGCTGCAGGGGAGCTCGAGGTGAGGCTTGTGGGTTAGGAGAGTTCAGCTGGTTTTGCAGAGCTCCTGCTGCTCCAAGGGAACCCCGCACAGCAGAATCTTCTGCTGGGTTCTTTCTGGGCACAGCAAAAAGCCAGACTGCCCAGCAGAACTGATGCCAGGGTCAGACAATTCTGGCACATCTTTAAGGTCCTTTCCAAGCCAAACCATTATATGATTCTAGGATATTCAAAGACAAAATGTGCCACAAAAGGCTCTCAGAAGACTGTATCCCAAATGGGTTTGGTAGCTGTCCCCCAGAAGTAGCCAGACTGGCATGGAAGGAAACACTCCCATTTAAACAGTGAGACAAGGTGGAAAGGTCAGATCTTTTATAAGAGCTGAAAAAGGCAGAGTTTTTTCCAGGCAACAGAGTGCTTCTGCATGTCATTTCTGGATTTCAGTTATGGAAGCAGGGAGTACTGTGGGAAAGCTGTGGCTCTGGTATGGGACACTGGAGAGATGAAGGCAGTAGACAACAAGTTTTACACAGCTTGAGAAAGTGGCATCAGAGCTTCCAGCTCAGAAATGGATCTTATTTTGGGTCTACATGAGCACAGTGCAAAAGTCAGCCTCTGACAGAAGGGACTGGAACAGATGGGCTCAGAGAAAAGCACTTGCCTCACAAGCAAAGACCCAAACCATGATTAAATAGCAAACCTGACACAGAGATGGCAATGGACCCATTTCTCCTTACACATAATCTGATCTGTTAACCACAGGACCTAATTAACCAAACTGTCCCGATTAGAATAATAATCTAATTCTACCCACAGAAGAAATGAGACCCTCTTAAGGATGCTTCTGATCTCGGTGTCTTCCGCATAGGGGATTTGCATCTAATTCCTATTAAAAGTGCTCAGAAATAGTTTGTGTTGACTGTAAACCCTTCAATATATTTAATTCTTGGTTATATATGACTCAACAAAGTATTAGCAATCCCAAAGTAAAAATACTTTTAAAAACAAATAAAGCAAGCAAGTAGAATCTTGATAAACATCATCATTTTCCTTCTTTCCTTATTTCAACAAGTTCAGTGACCTCATTAAGACCTTTGATACTTAGATTTTTTTCTTCTGTTTTGTAGTCACACTGGATAAGAACTGCATTCAAAGACTCTAGTAGAAAAATAAATGGAAGTTCCAAGATGTGAAGTACACAAGTGGAAGAGCATGGACCTTCAATTGGTCCCTTGGAGAGATTAAAGTCAATTCCCCATGACTGTATCTTCCACCACCACAATTTTAATTCAAAAGTTCTCTTAAATAGCTGAGAGTCCATGTTGTTAATTTTGATGACCAAACCACCATAAAACTGAGTTTCCTAAAACTCAGGGGCTTGTGAGAAAGAAGTACCCCAAATCCAATTTGATCTCAAAGGAAACTTATCATTTGTCATCCAGGCAAACTAAGACTTATTTGTTAAGCCAGCAAACTTCACTGAAAAAATTGAATCTATCAGCATATGGATTTATGAGCAGCTCTTCAGTCACAGATTACTGTTTAAATATGAGGGAAGGAAAGCAGATCTTTATGTAAAAATCAACACTATTTTCCTGCTTCCAGGATCATTAGAGCAGCAGTGCAGAGAAATGATGGAAGGGAGCACTCTTCTGTGCCTTTTTATATATTTGAAAGAAAAACATGGATTTCTTGTGATAGCACATCAGCCTGATTTGCAGTTGATCAAATATGTGGGACATATCTGCTGTCAGCTAAATACATGAGTGGAACAATGGGGGAGTATAGAATCTGTTTGGCTTTCCCCTGCTCCAGAAATCTGTGGGAACATGCTGTCGTTGGGATGTGCTGAAGAGATGCGCTCTGGCACCTACGCCACAGTGGAGAGCTGTGAGGACAAACATTTGGGAGGAAAGCTGAGCTGAGCCTAATTGCAGCAGACACCAGCACTCTTTCCTTGGAACCCCACCAGCTTTGCCAACCTGATGTCAGGTTCTCCATCACCGTGTGAGGGTCGCCTCCAGGCAGGGCATGCTGAGAATTAATTATGGATGCATATCCTCCCTCCTCTTTCCCACATGTGCACAAATACACTCCAAGTGAGCAAAGGGAAGCATGTGGGAGCTGCTTCTTGACACCACTGTTGTCAATGGATATGTTCTGCTGCAAGTGAGGGTGTTGGTTCTGTGTCCCAGGAGGTTTGGGCACATGAAGATGATATTGGGGCTGCAGGCATTGCAGGGCTCATCTTTAATAGCTTGCAGAGGATAACTGACATAACTGAGATTGCTCTTTTATTACCCTCAAAGTCTGGCCACACTTACCTTGCAATTTTTAAAAGGCACTTCTTCATTTTGGTGTGTGCTGTGTTGAGCGGTTTCAAAGATTTCTTCTTATTTTGTAATCTATGCTGCCTCTGTTTGTTTGTTTGTTTGTTTGGGCTATGGGGAATAATTTGGTCACACGTGCATCGTAGAAACAGCTTTCCTGGAGAAGATGCAATGTCTTCCCTCCTAGATGCCATGACATTCTCCAGGGTCAGGAAGGCCTCTGAGATCTGGCAGGGACCATCTGGGGTGTCTGTCCCCCTCTTGCAAGTGAGAACATGAGTCATTTGTGAGGAACATCTGGGGATATTTCATTTAATCATTTTACTGCTCTTGTGGCTTTCGGTATTAGCACTGTCTCTGCTACTTCTGTTCTCTGAGAGAGGCTCATGCAGCAGCTGAATCTCCTAAGAGCCAACTAAGCCATATTATTGGCTCCCTCCAGGGGTGAAACTTAATAGTCCATGAGATGCAACAAGTCAGTAGAAATGATCTAATGTCCCTTTCTATTCCTAAACTCAATGAAATGGTGAAAATTCTGCTTCTAAAGGAGATGGCAGATGAGCAGTTGCCAGGATCTCCTACCAGGCTTCCTCCCCAGCTGTGTCCCTGGAGAGCAGTTCCCTTTTTGCAGTCTTGTTTGCAGATTCTCAGCAGAATGCGCAGTTTTCACTGCTGGAGACCAAATCCTCATTTCCATCCTTCTGTGCAGCCCATTTGCCCTTCCTCCTGCTGCAAATCCTAAGACTATTCCAGCCCCTCTTTGTGGGGCGATGGTTCTGAGAGAAACTTTTTGGGTTATCTTCTTTAACCAAAACCTAAAAGAGATATCTGTTTTATCTGACATCTGCTTTTCACCCATGACAATATGGATCAGGTCAAACACCTGCTTGCAAAATACTTCTGACTCTTCTAATGCAGAAATCAATCTTGTTCATCTATGTGCTCTGCTTAAGAGCTGCAGCCAAAAAAAAAATTCTAGCATGAATTTTTACAGACTCAAAACACCTCTTTTGCTTTCCTTTTCCTCAGAGAAAATGTGCAAGTAAAAGTTGCGAGTGTTGATGTATTTACTGATGTATTTTTCTTTCTCTTGGAAGCATCTGCAAAGGTGGCCAGAGCTGCCTCTCTTCAGTTCCCAAATAGGTGTCCTCTCCTGTGTGTGTTTTCAGTAAAATCAGTGTTTCTCTCTGATGTACATTCTTTATCTTGAATACTTCCATATGAAAAGAGAACTTTTGAGAAACACTGCAGGACTAGAAATCCTAGAGTCTGTGGATTCCAAGAATGAGTGAATCACAGATGCCTTTTTCCTTATCTGAATTCAAGGACACATCAGCTACCTGATGGCTACCATTCCACAGGGGGAGAGGGGCAGCGTCCCCTGCTTGTTCTACAACCTCAGTCACATTTTAACTAGCTTACAAACTATTTTGATTTTCAGTGTAAGTTAGAAAAGTTTTTAGAGCAGTCAGATGAGCTCCTGCCTCACCTGGCTGCAACAGGCACTCTGCAGGGGTGTGTCCAGAGAGCAGGTGGTTGTCACTGGAATGTCTCTTTGGCAGAACCAGGTGACAATCTTATTAATGCCTCTGCTTTTACCTAATTTTCCTTGTTGAACAGCATTAGAGAGAGAAATCCCGTGCCTGGAGGAGGAGGGATATGGGGTATCCATGGGGCCTGGTGCAGCACACACTGGGAATGCCTCAGCCACAAATCCCAAACTGATCAGTTAAACAAGACTCATCAGGGAGAACACAGTAGTAGTAACCACAGTAATCAATCATTATGGACTATGTTTTCTGAGGGCTACTTTAGAGGGAAACTCTTCTGTAATAAATTACAAATTCAATGTAAGATATGAGCACAGGTACAGCCCAGAACTGACGTTCTCTGTCCTTTCCCACCCTGCAGCTCAGAGGCCACAAACAGCACATGCAAACAGCCACAGATGTCTGCATTCGCATCCAAACAAACCCTCCACATTCGTGCTCACATCCTGGGATAGGCAAACATTTATGCTGTTGGATTTCACCCAGATTCCTACCTGCAGGAGTGAGCTTGAGGTGGAACTGTCCAAATTCAGCTGCTGGAGCTGGTCTCCAGGCTGACTGCAGCTCTCCTCTGCAGGAAAAGCTGGGCTGGGGCCAGCCAGCTGCTCACAGGTAGCCAGCACAAGGCTTGGAAAGGGTGATGTTGTCAATCATCAATTGACCAGAAGTGCTCAGCTTCTTGGACTTTCCATTACAGCACAATCTTCATCTCTTTTGTGTTTCTTAATCTTTCCAGAAATCCATCAGAGACTAGTGACTGCTCGTTACCACAAAAACAAAGAGCGCTTAATATTTTTGCTTCCTCTACTTAAGGTTTACAATTCTTAGTAGTAAATTAGTAGGAAATTGCATAGCAATCAAATGAGAAGAGAATAATTAACAAATTTGCTTCATACAGTGATTAAAGGAAATGTAAAGAAGTTCCAGCAATCTCTTAGTGTATTAAATAACAAGCAAGTAATTTCTTTTACTTTTGCTGGGTAAATTCATTTAGAGCATCTGTAATTTAAAATAGCCCTGAGATTTACATAATTTTGCAGCCATTGCTTTTACATTATGCCAAGTTCAGTCCCAGAAAGGTGGCTACAGCTCTCACTCTTCATTTTTCCAGATTAACTGACACAAGAGTTTCTTTGTTTTTCTTTGGTATATAAGTCTCAGCAAGCCTTTTGTTTTTTTTCTTCCAAATTATCTGCCTTGTCCATGGCCCCTCTTATCCTGCAAGTATAAAGCAAGTGAGGGTTCTTTCCAAACTTACTAATGATAGAGTGTTCACTCTCCCAGTTGTCTTTGGTACAATCTGTTTCAAATGCTGGCACTGATGATGTCTCAGAACAGTGTAGGAGGGATGCCTGAGCGTGACTGAGCCACAGAGTTAAAAAAAATAAAATATGAAAAATGATAGATTCCTTTTGAATAGAAAAGAAAATCCAAGGAAGCCACGCCGTGTCTAAAACAAAACAAAACAAGCCAGCTGAGTTTATTGTCTGGATTATTAATTGCACCGGATTGTTCAGCTGTCCCGAAAACGTCTCTTCAATCATTCAGTGAGGCTGAAGCCTGGGTCTCCCGAGATCACGTTCTGATCTCTCACATATGGTATCTCGCACCGTTCATTAGACCCACGGCTGCAGTCACATGGAAACGATGCTCAGACTATTTCCATCTGTATCTGCTGCTTTTCTTCCTGAATGTGTCAGTCTCATGATGAGGGCAGTGACTCCAGCTGATACAGACACAATTGCTGATTGCAAAGAGAGGCACTGCTGTGAAAATAGAGAAGAGGGGGTTATTTCCGTCTCGGTTCGGGCTTGCTGAGGCGTCCCTGCCCTGCAGAATAGCAAATTCTCTTGTGGGAGGAAAATGCTGAGATCACAGGTGCTAATCAGTGAGAAGAGGATGAGTGACCCTGCGAACAAACTGCGGGACTGGGATGCCCGAAAACTGGGCTCAGATCCAAGGCAAAGGAAAAAATTTCCTCAGTCTTATGAGATTCCATTCTCAGCCCTCAGCACCACCACGAAGCCTGGTTGCTTCATTTCGGGGGTGAGATGGGAGCAGGGACTTGCTTTACACAGAGGGAAGCAGGATTTCTTGCTCTTCCCTCTGAATGTTTGGTGCCAGCAGTAACGAAGTGAGGAACAAGACAGTCTTTTCCAGGGTGGCTGTAAGCCAGGCAGGATTGACTTTGGGTCCCTGCTGGAGGGACAGAGCTCGCATGCAGCCCAGCTAAGGCTGCAAGAAGCTTGTGTTTAGGAGCCTGTCTCCAGCCACACACGCAGACGGTTCGGTACTGGCGGATAGCAGCAGAAATCAGGTCAGGGGATTCCCGAGCAGCACAGAGGGACCCCAGAATGTCACATCCAGCTCCTCAGCCCGCACTCGCGTTGGGAGAGCGGGCGAGTGATGTGTGAAGTGTCGAGCGAGTATAAATGTCACAGCCAGAGGTCTTCAGAGTCAGAGTGACAAGAGGAGGAGACACTAGTGCCAAGAGTTCTGACACAGGAAAAGTGCTGTCACTGCCACCACCTCCAGCTTGGAGATTTATTGACGGTAACTTGGGATGTGCCATAAACAGGGGTGATATTAAATGAGTCTGACTGTCTCAGGGACTAAGTTTAACAACCCAAAGTGGGAACTCTGTCTTGCTGAGATCCTGATGCATTTTCCCGGCAGCTCCCACGATCTCATTAATTGCTTTCCAGAGAAGGGCTCCTACCCGAGGGAGGAGCAAAATACAGCACAGGGGCTGAGGACAGACAGACACCTGACAGGGAATCTAGCCAGCCCTCCTGGTGCAGACATCCCAGGACACGGCTGATACCTCACTGGGCTCACAGCCCTGTCTCCATGGCTTTGTGAGGAAACCAGAAGTTGCCAAAGTTGTGTTCCCAAGTACCAACACCTTCCTGGTGTCAGAGGCTCCGACTCAGTGCAAGCAGCTCATGCCCCAGGACAGATCCCCCTGGAGCTGTGCTGTGGCTGCATTGAACCTTGGTAAACCTTTGCTGAGATGCCCCCTCAGAGTGGTTTCCTCAGCTCCTGAGGTCAAAGCCATGATTTCCCTCTGGAGCTGTTAGCCACAAAGGGCTGTGCTGCTGTGCAAAGGCTTTCCTTCTGCTCCGTGAATGCATCCAGGGCTGCAGTAGCCTCTTTCTGCCAAGAGTTTCCCATGTTCAGATAACTCATTTTACCCCAGAAACAGCAAAATCTTCAGCAGAGCCCTGGAGACACTGGTTTCATTCTTTTGAGTAATTTCTTCCTATCAAAAGTATAGTAGGTCTGTGGAGGCCAAGAGCAGGGCCACAAGCCTTGTTCTTCACAGGTTGCCTTTGCCAGCCCACCCACCTGGGGGAAAATTATCCAGTCCAGAGAGACCCTGCAGCTTATCTCAGGGAAAAGGTTTACTTTGGTGACATTGCTGGGAAACCTCCTTGATTTTCTGCCCTCACCACCTTCCCCTCTGCTCCTGCAGTCTGCTCACAGTTCTCCAAGGGCGTCTACGCCATCTTCGGGTTTTACGAGAGGAGGACGGTCAACATGCTCACGTCTTTCTGCGGGGCCCTGCACGTCTGCTTCATAACGCCGAGCTTCCCCGTGGAAACCTCCAACCAGTTCGTCCTCCAGCTCCGCCCGGAGCTCCAGGATGCCCTCATCAGCGTCATCGAGCACTACAGCTGGCAGAAGTTTGTGTACATTTACGATGCTGACCGGGGTAAGTCGCAGCTCTGTGGGAGGGATTTCCAGGCAAAGGCAGTGGTCTAGAAGGAGTCTTTAACTCCAAAAAGTTGTGGGCCCCAGGTCAACCTATGCCTTCCCTGTTCTGTGTTTCTCTTCTAAATATCCCTTTCTGCTGAGCATTGATCTAAATGAAGCATCAGCCTGACCCCAGTGTGTGTGTGTGTGTGTTCATGGGGTCAGATCCGAGCCCCATCAACACAAGGGAAATACTTGATGTGCAAACAGTTTGGAATTTGAAATGGGGAAATTGTTTCTATTCAATAGGTGTCATATTGAGCTGGTCTGTCAAACTCTAGGCCACCGAGTCCTGAGTTTGGAAACGTGAATGGACACTTGCTCAGGTCTCACCTAAGCCCACAGCCAGGTGTGAAATGTGTGTTTCTGGCAGATAGCTTGGAAAAACTCCAAATTCCTCTTGTTGGTGCATGTCAGTTTTCTATGTAAAAGGAAAAAAAACACCTTTGTGGGGTAATGGAAGATGTTATCTAACTTTCTAAACCACAAACAGGGCTAGAGAGCTCATTGCTCCATGATTCAGTTTTCCCAGCTCTCAGATTCCTTTAAAGATCCAGGCTTGGAGGCTGCAAGCAAAGCAGACTTGTGAAGGATAGGGCAGAGGTAAGGTGATTCACATCTGTCCTGGAAGTTACAATTATCCCCTGAAGGGACAGGATGGGCTTTAGAGACAAGGAGAAGGTATGAAAGCATACCACTTTTCTGTTGTCATGAGGCATGGGCACACTGAATATTCCAAAAGCACAGGGTTGTTTAGGGTTGTCCAGCACAATTTCAGAGAATTTCTGTGTGCGTCTCCTCTGTAAGGCTGTGCTTGTAATTTAGGCAACACAATTCTAAAACTAATGGTCGCCAGATGAGATGCTGTCAAGAGAGGATGCTGAGTGTGACTGTGTGCTGTGACTGCAGAAGGTGTCCCTAACCCTAGGAGCACACAGCCTAAGAAGGTCAGAAATGAGAAGGAAACTATGGCTGAGAAAAATCAAGTTATTTGGGTAGTGACAGACAGGAAGATGGGGATTAGAGTTCTTATCTGAATCCCACAGCAGGGCCTGATCAACGAGACTGATCTGCCGATTGCAAAGGAAAATTCGACTTGGAATCATCTGTGCTAGGACAGAAAAAGCAGGAGTCATTAATTCTAGCCCAGCTGGGTTTGGGTCAGAACTAGGCTATTAGCTGCTCTCTGTAGCTCTGCTGCACTCTCATGACTCTGTCTCCAGCCTGGCTTGAGGCAGCTGCACAGGCTGTCAGGAGGATAGAAAAATGCAATTGCACAACTAAAACCTGGCTCTCCCCCTTCTCTTCCCGCTCTAGGGTTGTCAGTCCTGCAGAAAGTGCTGGACACTGCAGCTGAGAAGAACTGGCAGGTGACAGCTGTCAACATCCTGACAACAACAGAGGAGGGCTACCGAATGCTCTTCCAGGAGCTGGAGAAGAAGAAGGAGAGGCTGGTGGTGGTGGACTGTGAATCTGAGAGGCTGAACATCATCCTTAACAAGGTTGTGTTGGCGTGGGCCTTCTGGGAGGGGTCTTGCACGTGGGCTGGGAAGGGTTGTTTCTCCCTGGAGAAGTTTCCCCCATTCTTGCCTGATCCTTGTCTCCTTGTGGCTCTCATTGGAACTGGAGTGTGTGCCTTGCAGCTGTCGGGCTTGCAGGTGTTCCTCTGTTGTGTTATTGTGGAAACAGTAAAGCTGCAGGAGCAGTACAAGCTCTCATGAATTCATGCTGAGTGAGCTCCACTGCTCCGTGTTCCCTACTTGTCTGACTCCTTTGCTGATCCCTTCAAATCCCCTTGCTCCCCAATGGGTTTGCTTTGTGCTGATTCCTCCAAGCAGTGTGCACAAGATGTGGCACCTCCTGATTCTGCCGAGCCT
This sequence comes from Tichodroma muraria, assembly GCA_013390105.1. NCBI lineage: Eukaryota > Metazoa > Chordata > Aves > Passeriformes > Sittidae > Tichodroma > Tichodroma muraria. The sequence continues at coordinate 54,327 of WAAG01080687.1, forward strand.
TCCTCCAGTTTTTGAGTTAAGGTGCAGGTGTGAATTGGCACCACCAGATTCCTGGTCCTCCAGCCTCCACGTGCTGCTCCAAATTCTCACACCTGTGCCAGCAGGACAGAAGGATTATGATACATCTGTCCTGAATATGGATTTCTGTGCACAGGAGACAAATACAAGCCCAGGGGTGGGTTGAGTCTGCACTTCAACTCCAGCCACAAGACCTTTCCCTCTCACATCTACAGCCAAGTCCTTCCCCATCACTGGAAGGATTTGGAAAGGGCCCTGCAGGCAGTGCCCTGCAATTTCCACTGCTTTACTCCTCATAATCAGCTCACTCTTAGCTCGTGCCTCACATGTCCCCTTATCTAAGGTACCTGCCATCTCCCTCTCACACTGCAGCTGCTCCCTGTCTGGGACAGGGACTGGCTTTTCACCAGATGCACAGCTCAGTGATGAGCACAATCCATCCTTGCTGGATGTCTCTGGGTGCTCCTCTCCTACGTGGAATAAGAAAGCAGAGAGCAGGTTGCAACCTCAAAGCAAGGGTCACATTCATGAAAGAGAAAACAGGTTATTCCAGAGGGTAAAATCTTCTCTCTGGCTATGGAGCAGCTGCAGTTCAACAAAATTTTGAACAAGACCTAGGCAGTGAATTTGGGTTTTCTTTAGACTATTTCAAATTTCTAGGATTAATAGTGTTGGATTTTAAAGCCTGTTTTTTTTCTAACAGAACGTTAAATTGTATAGTCAAGTATTATTTAGTCTTCTTGATATGAGCAGGAAAAGAAATCTTTCCTTCAAATTTTTCTGACATAACTGCAGCAAGAGTTAAACCTAGATATGGGAAAAGCTATTTGTAAGAGCACTAAAAATCCAGATACTGTGATTATTTGTTTTGCAACGCTATAAAAAATATCAGTTCCCAGGGAGAAGAGGTACAAAGCTGTGTTTTGCTACAAAAATTACAGAGCAATTCCAGCAGACATTTGTGCCTGGGAGGTAACACTGCAGTGAGGGATAGGGCTGTGAACAACTTTTTCAGACCTGTGTAGTCCATTTTCATCCTTTTTTGCATTCCTGTTCCAAGTCCACCAGGATTTCTGAGAGCAGAGGTAGTTGTCCCAGTGTGAGAAAATGATGTCAGGTGTTTCATAGTGTACAGATGACTGGAGGGATTCAAAGATAGTGTTCAGCTCATTACAATATCAAATTCAGCTGGGGCTGTAACCTGGGCTCCAGCTTTGGCTGCTGGCTGGTCTCTTAGCTCACCACAGCAGCAGTCTCTGTGGGAATGTCACTGTGCTGTTTGCCCTGCCCTCTGACTGTCTGAGGTATTCCAAGAGCTGCCTCAGCCTCTTGGGGACATTTTGGTGCATTTCTCTTCTTCCCTGACAAGCCTGTCTCTGTCTCTCAGTGGCAGTGGATTTGTGCTCCATGGTGAGCAGGAGAGCTGGGGATGGCTGTCCAGCACCTGTGCCTCTCACGCCCACACTGCTGCTTTTCATTTCTGCCCTGTACACAAAACACAAATAACACCAGTGACTCCAGCAAGGCGGCCCTCACGCTCCAGTGACAGCAGCTGTGCAGGAGCCAGTGCTCTGTGTGTTAAAAATGACCTGATTCCTCTCTGGGAGATTCCTCTGCGTCGCGTCTCAAGGGTTTGATTTATCTTTGCCGAGGTACCTGTCATTTGTGAGCCAGGCCTTGGATCAGGGCGGGTTGCAGTGGGGTTGTGCTGTGTAGCCTTAATGGGATAAGTGCTCGGTGGGTTGTGTTCCATCAAAGCCCTCTATTGTTTCTTCCTTGTCTCTCATTAAAATGAGTAACTGGAATTTCTCCTCTGCCAGTGTTTCACTCTGAGAGGATTTCTCTCTAATAGATGTCAAACTTGCCCATTAAGAAGTGGGTAATGAAACCTAGGTGGCCCAAGTGAGCAATCAGCATGCAGCCCAGCACAGCCTCTCACCACAGTCAGGAGCAGTGATAAATGCTATTATAACCTCAGCTTGCTACTGCTGTCCGGACACATTAGGACTGAGCAAGCATTTTAAAATAAATTAAGATCACAAATAACTGTGTAAAACACAGGAAACTAGCTTCATAATTCAGGTGGATGGGCTGTAAGATTAACAGCTCAGGGAGAGCTGGATGGCAGCCCTCTCCAGTTCATCGGCTCTGACACCTCATAAAATAACAAAGGAGAGTTGGGGCTGAAGGAGCCAATGCCAGCTATTGTTGACACTGGAGAAAAGGGGAATTGGATCATAATTCTTAGACATCCCAATGCACCAGAGATTCTCCTTCCTTCTACAGGGTCTGGAACTTACTGCAAAGGTCAGTCTCAGCTGATGAACAGAAAGGGACGAGTTTGGTCTGGTTTTGCTTCCTTAGAGCTGACAGTGGAAGATACTCAGAAAACCACCCATAATGAGGTGTATATCTTCATAGCTTTAGGTAGGCAGAGGTTTCTTCTGAGAGCTCCAGACACCTCAACAGAAGCCACACCGAGAGATCCTGTGCAGGGAAGCTGGTGGAGCTGGCATAAGCTGTGTAAGGAACTGCTTCTAAATGAAGCCTTCATTGGAGTTAATTGCCACCCCCACGCTAATGCTGAGAACCAGATGAGTTTTATTATGCATACAAGAGTACTTCATCAGAGAAGGGCTAAGGCAGATAAACCAGTTGCACGGAGCAAGTGTCAGCTCATTTATAATCCATTTGGAAATCCCTAAATGACTGCTCATGATAATCTGGGAGTGCTATCCCATGGGGAGGATCAGTCTCAGCCCTCATCTGACACTTCTCAAGTACCTGCTGCCAGCCTGGTATCAGAGACAAGTCCTGGGTGGACTGATTTCTGGTTGAATCTGACACAGCAGTGGTTTTATGATCATTCTGGCTGTGAGGATCTTTCTGTCCTCACTGCAGTTTGCGCAGATTTTGCCTGTGTGCTGGCAATGCAGGCAGCAATTTGGAATCAATTCATATGACAATGGAAATAAGAGGTAGTGTTGCCAGCCAAGAAACCTAATGGAAACAGCACAGTTCTCTCAGAAACTGGCAAATCTTGTGTTTGTACAGGCTTTGAGGGCATGTTGGTTTGGGCCTTTTTTTTTCCACTTTCTTCTTTCTGTATGTAGAGTGGCTCAAATGCAGATGGTATCTGACTCTAGTAAACTAGTAAGAATTTATCAGTGCTGCTGGAAATCAATGGAGAAGAATTTCAATGAAAAAATGGAGTCAGCAAGAATAATAGGTTTTTCAGGGTGTATTCTTTCTTTTTAAATCAAAGGAAAAAAAGACAGGGGGCATCTGATTAGTGCCTCTGTTCCCCCCAATCACAGGGAAATCTGCAGCAGGTGGAAAAGGAAAAATAAAGGGAAACTTTTCCAGCTAACATAGAAAAACTCAATTGATACAGACTGGTAAGAAACTGTGTTGATAAAAGAAAATAAAAACCTGACTCTGCAGTGCCAGGGATGAAGGAGTAAGTGGCAAATCCCATATATTGGGACACTATGCATATGAATCTATAAATTATCCCAATGAACACGCAGAGGAATCCTCTGTGGCTTGCCCAAACAGCTTCATTCTGGAGATGTAGTTTGAAACTTCATTAGTGCACTAAAGCAGAAAAAATTACCCATAACCTAAACTTCCAGCCATCTCTCCCAGGCAGGTGTTTGCAACAGGGGCTGTGGCTTGGAGGATGTGTAAGGTTGCTCTCTAGTCTTGCTTAATGTTTCAGTTGCATCCATAGGACACACGGACTCCAGCTCCCCATCAGCTCCTCTGGTGTCTGAAATACAAATCTTGTTAAGGCTTTTTTTTTTTCTCCCCTGAGCCTGTTTAGTTGTTTTCTCTCCCTGCCTGTACAATGTTCCTGGGGACCTTGTCCTGTTTAATTTCAGATTTGCTGCTCAGATATCATGTGTGAAAGCTCTGGCCATCCTCTAATAAGATTGTGAACTTCTCTTTTGCTACGTATCTCTTCCTGCTCACAGCTGAATAGTCTCAGCAAGGAAAAATAAGAGTGAGAAAGGGCAGATAACTGAAGTTCTTCTTCCTTAGCTGATCCCTGCTAATCCTCATTGTTTTTTATCTTGCAGATCATCAAGCTTGAAAAAAATGGGAATGGGTACCACTACATTCTGGCAAATATGGTGAGTTACCCTAATTGGTGGGGTTTTTTATGTCTCTTTTTGGTGGGGTTTCTTTATGTCTTTTGTAAAGCACTACATTTATAATTACTGAGCTGTACATCCTTTTTCTCATCCACCTTTTAGGTAAAAAATACACCAAAGTTTTTTGCTGTGTTCTCCTTGTGGAGTTTTCTCTCTTGAGCCAGCAAGAATATCTGCAGGTTATCTCCAAGTGTGCTGGGGTTTTGTGGCGGTTTGACCTTGGCTGGATGACAGACGCAGACCAAAGTCATTTTATCACTCCCCCCTTGGTGCTAAATGGATTCTGACTGTCATGGCTATAGGGAAAGAACGGAATGCTAAGATTTCTTTAAGGAAAGGATTCTCCCTTTAATGCAGGGAGGTGCTGCCTGAGGACAGAGCAGCATTGGGCAGTGGCAGGACCATCTTTCTGGGGCAAGTCTCACAGGAGGATGGAAAATTTCTTTGCCTAGGGAGATCTGGGGAGAGGTGAGAGACAGAAATGGAGGTTTTCCACAGCAGAACTCCTGCCCTCTCCTCCCCAGATGTGTCCATCCATCCAGGAGGATGCACAGCAGAGGATGGGCTGCTGTTGGCAGTCTGGGGTCGAGGCTGCTTCCTCCAGGACTCCTGTGTCCCCATGGGGTGAGACATGTGCAGGCTCTGGACCTGTTCTTTCAGCACAAAGCTGTATCTGGGAGGCAGCACATCAGCCCTGGGGTAATTAAACTTTAAACTATCAATTAGTCAAGCGGTTGCTGCCCTTCTCCTTTCCTCAGTCCCAAGATAACTCTGTAATTTACCAGGCAAAAATGGCCACATCATTACCCTGCAGTGCCCTGTACTGACCCTGCAACCTGCGCTGGCCGCCTACCGTGTAATTACAGAGATAAAAATGTTACCTTGTGCAGGGGGAGACATGCAAAACTACAGAGCAACCAATAACTTCAGTTGCTAATTTTTTAAAAAATTACTATTTGCAGTAACCCAGGTCCTGGATGTTTATGAAAGTCCCTTCATTAAAGTTAAGCAGGAAAGTGAGCTGGAGTCACTGGAGTGACAATGTCCATGCAATTTTATGTACACCCACATGGAAGGTTGAATGAGAATATCACCTCTTCTCTCTGCACAATTTTATGAGGATAAATGTATGAAAGGCATGAGGCGAACTGAACTAACACTCAGGTGTAGGAGATTTGAAGGACATTTCCCTCTATCTTAGGATACCACACTCTCCCACCTTCACCCAGAGAAAGTACACTTGTCCTGTATTTAATGTGTTTTCTCAGCCTTTGCACAAATGCTGAGAGGACAGAGCTGGCTGGGAGAGGTTGCATACTCAGCCAGCATGGGTTATAAATAATTAACTTGGAGCAAAAGGCTTTTCATTTCTCCAGCCCCTCTGCAGGGACATTCTGCCTCCCATTGCAGCTCAGTGGAGGGGTCTTTGGATCCCACAGTATCTGATAGGACCACCAGAATTCACTGGTGTGCTTCCCAAGCAGCTTGGATTCTGGGGAGAAGGAGCAGAATGAAAGGAATTCAAGCTTTATATTTGGTCTTTCCTGTTCCTTAAAACTCAGCATCACACAAGGGCCAAAAGTCAGAGAGAGAAATACTTAAAAAAAAGAAAAAAGAGTAGAGGATAGTCAGACAATATGGGAAAACTATTTTAAAAAAATCCTGGCACCCCTCAAGGTTAAGAACAGGGCAGAACAGTGTGGGCAGGTTCAGACACCAGAAGCCAAATCAGCTCCTGTAATGTGCTGCACTCACGAGAGCTACTGGATGATGGGTTTAACAAGGAGAATTGGAAAAAGGCCCTGAAGATCCCATGTTTCAGAGACCCCAGGGCAGCAAGGAAGGACAGGAAGCCTCCCTCTGTGGGGATGGCCAGGGATTTTATAAGAGATTTGCAGAAGCTGGCATCTGGCAGGATTAAACCCTGGCGCGAATGCTGTGATCCAAGAGATCACGGGAGGTTTTACCCTCTTCTGAGGACATCTCATCCCTGGATTAGAGACTTCAGAGTGTGTAGCATGCCGTAATTTATTCCCACTGACTCACACTCATAGTGGAAGACCTTAAACACCCCGCATGTTCCCCTGTAGATATGTCCTAGGATGACAGGGCGTGCGTTGCCCACACACACACACGCGTACCCTCGTGCACCCGCGTGCCTGGAAAACAGCCCTGCTCTGTGGAAGAGCTCATTCTGGAGCTCTGAGTCGTCAGAGAATAAACTAAGAGCTAAAACCTGGAAGTGTAGGGTTTCCAAATGAGCTGTTTTTTGTGCCCTGTGCTGGCTGAGGCAGTCCTGAGTTGAGGGCTCTCACCCTGTGTGAAGATCAGGTCAAGGGAATCTTTAGCTGGTTCGTAGCCACCAAGTTTCCTGCACTAGCTGGAGCAAGGGGAGGAATTTTCAACACCTGCCTGTTGCCTAGCCTACTTGGGCATGGAAAAATGGGGACACAGTTACAGAAATGACACATTGGAAGCAAATATTGGGAAACATTTCTGGATAACCCCACTTAAATTCCTTTTTTTAGCTATATGCTTGTTCAGAGCTATACACAGCCAAAAACTCCAAGCAGCAGCACACCACTGCCCAGTTGCAGCAGCTTCAAACTGGTTTTCGATCAGGAATGCAAAACGAGTTTGCAAGGCAATGCACAGGCTGAATAGGTCTAAAAAAAATCGTTCATAGGCACATTTTGGAATGGAGGAACTCCCTGTCTGGCCACAGCCAGTCCATGAGCATTAACCTTGCTGTGTGTTTGCCCAGCAGTTGCTCTGGGTGATCTGTAGTAAAGTGCTGAGCAGGATTTGACAGCAGCAAGTGAAAGTTGGTATTTCCTAGCAGGAACAGCTTTCTTTTTCAGTGAAATTGCTGTTGCCTAGGTGAAAAAATAATATTTCTGTGTTCACAAACGAAACCATTCTGCACCTTAGGCCATGGGCAAACATCCTTCTCTGAACCTGCTATGCCTGCTAAAGACTCAACCTCTCTTGTCTCTCCAGCCCTGCCCATCCTATGAAGGTCTGACTGCAAATCCCTGCCAGAGGAAGAGTTTCTGTGAGCATCCCTGCCTCTCCTCAAGCCAAATTTGGCACTGTTCATGGCTTTTGCAAACTGATGAAATCCTGGTCTTTAACTAGTACCGATCAGCCTTACCCCAGTTAGCTTTTACCAGAGCTAACCTGGATATTTGTCAGGAGCACTGGCACTGGAGGTTTGCAGTCATATCTCTCTCCCCCCCCCCGTCTCTCTCTCTCTCTCCTCCCTTCTGGAACTCAAAGAGATTTGGCAACTTTTAAAAGTGTTTGTTTATGTGAGCCTTACTTTTCTAAGCTTTGTTCTCAGCCTTTGAGATCATCAGTTCTAGCAACCACAAAGGGAAAAAAAAACTACAGTCAATACTATCAGAGGAACAAGCTTAGAAACTTCTGGGATTCCTTTCTTTTGATGTTCAGGCTTTTTGCCCATAACCTTGGCTTTGTGTGTCTGTTTGTCCTATGCCATGGATGTGAGGTGACTACTGTCAGTAGTGGGAGAGCATCAGCTCTCTTGGGCAGAGAAAAATCCTTGTCATTAAATAAGCGACACTTGTGTGACCTGTCTTTAAAGGAAAAGTATGAAAGACAGCTGCCACATACAGTGTTTTAGCCTCTTTTTTCCTGCCTGGCGCATTAGTCCAAGCTGTTCTTTCAGCAAATGCTCTATTTTTTTGAAGATGAATAGATAAGTGTACAAGATTGCTGATGGCAGGGGTAGCAGGGAAAAGTAAAGATAAAAATAGTGTTGATTAGTGAAGGGAAGCACCTTTTCCTGTGCCATTCTACATCAGCCTGTGTCAGCACTGAGTTAGGCCATGGACAGTTTGCTGGCAGTTGTGGTGCTGGTGGGGGTTACCAGTGATGCCTCAAGGAACCTAGAAATAAAACAACACACTTTTGAGAAAATAATATGGTGTAATTTAGAGGTTGGTCGTTATTGGAAGCCTCCAGGGGCAAATATGGAAAAATGTCCACAAAATGCCCGCCACGCCACTGGGTGAATACAGTGCTATAAGTTTAGCAAATTAGCATAATTGCCAAAATCACCAATTAGGAGCACAAGAGGTTATGCAATTTCCCCTGGTTCAACCGTCTCTAAATCCTCCTCCCTCAGATGGAAACTAACCTTTGTTTATGAAAATGTGTCTTGAAGAGCTGTTTTTCAGCCTTGCTTCCCAGAAAGAACCAAGATAGGATTGTGGCCTTGGAATGTATCTTGTTTTTCTGCCTAGGGAAAAGGTAGGGAAAAGTACTGGGAAAATTAGCCACAGATACGATAGGCCACAGAGCTAGAAATATATGTGTAAAGAAAATAGAGAATATATGAAAGAGAAAAAGCAAAAATTATTCGGCATCATCATTTCCCACAGCACAGCAGCTTTGTCAGCAGAGTGGCTCGTGCAGGAGTCAGACAAGATGTGCTGCGTTTATCCAGTTCACCTGTGGGTTGGATGGGCAGCTTTGATGTTTTCCACCCAAAAAACAGAAGGAAGAACTTCTGCACCACCAGGGTTCAGACTCAGAAATGTGAGACCAACACCGGGTGCAGAGAGTGAAGAGGAGCCCTCCCAAATTTGCCATCCGCAGGCAGAGACCAGCTCCCCTAAAGCAAGGCAGGACACCACACCTACAGCATGTGCTGTGGCTGTGTGGGGACTGCCTGTGGTGCCCAAGCAAAGTCTGTACCTGCCCCAGCATGGTGACACCTGTGGCACTGCCCCAGCACAGTGTGACCTGTGCCACTGGCCAAGCGTCGATGGCTCCATTCCCTGCTTGCCTGGAGCTAAAATGTTGTAGCTCTGCCTCCCATCAGCTCGAAACTGCCGTGTTTATCTGAGTCTCCCTCAGCTCTCAGAGCTGTCTCCTGCCCCCTGAAGTGCTGCTGACTGGTGGCACAAACAAGGCCAGCAAGGCTCAGGTGTGCATCACTCGCTGATTTGAAACTCTGGTTTGTGGAGTTTCTAGAAGGATGTGTACAGCATCTCCTTCTCATCCTGACAAGATCTTAAGATGCCTGGTCTTGCAAAAGTTCTGTATTCTTCTGTTGGGAAAAGATGTCCTAAGTTACTTTTGGGCTTCTAAAATTATGCCTGTTAGACCTTTTTTCTGAGAGGTTGGTACAAGTAGTCTTATGAGACAAATTCATTTTCTGTGCAGAGAAAGACAATATGATATATCAGTGAAAATTCTGTATTTCACTTCCAAACAGCTTTTCTGTCCTGACTCAAAAATTATCAAGTAGAAGAACTTCATATAACACTATCTCATCTGAATTACTGATAGTAAAAGACACAGCAGTGCCCTGAATTAAATTCTGCTTGAACTCGAGTGTCTCATGTATAAGAAAATTATCTGGTTTGATACAAAAATTGCCCACACAGGAGAATACGAACAGCAACCTTGGGAGGATTTTTGCAGTAGTTAATGAGGGCTCAAAAACATGAGTGACTTACTGTGGCTTAAAAAAATCAGAGCATCAGGCGAGTAACTGACATTATATTACAGCTATTGGAAGGGAAAATGTGTTTGCTTAAATTTCAACAAAATGGTGTTAAACTAACAGGTTTCCTCAGCCTTTTGCTGTTTCCTAATCCATTACCCCAGCTCAACTGGCAAGTGGTGGTGTGTAAATCCATAGTATCTGCCTCATGGTGACTTCATCTGAGCTCTTTTCTAGACAGGACATGCTTAGCTTCAGCTTCTTCGACCAGATTTATGCTTTTGTTTGCTAGACAAAATATTCCATTACTGACGTTTTGGTCCTTGTAAAATGTGATCAGGTCATCCCTTAATCATATCTTTGATTGAATTCATGACATCTGCCACTGCATGGCACATTTCCCGAACCTTTAAATCAGTTTATGCCCTGAAAGTTCTCTAATGTACAAACATCCACTTAGAACATCCCTTCCCCTGCCTGGACTGAGGCTTCTGACAAGATGTGTATGGTCACTTTTATCCAGGATGTGCTGCAGCTGCAGGATTAGGCAAATAACATCACAAAGAAAATCTGCAGAGCTGCACCAAGGAAAAGTTCTTGTTCATCTCCCACCCCTTGTGCATAAAGTCTGGATTCTCACCTCACTTGGTTTGTGTTGTATCTATAGATGGGACAAAACACTCTCTTCAAGCTGCAGGGTTGGGAAGCTGTCTGATAGTGCCCCTTTCTCCTGTCTTTCTTTTCCCTTTCTTCACTTACTTCTAAGTCACAGTGAGGACTCGCATGTTTTGCTGCCACAATGGGATTTGACACATTAATAACACTGCAGAGGAGAGTTATTCCTCTTCCTCTGCCATTGGAAGGCACACTGGAACGAGACTGGAGCAGATGGGCTTTTTTTTGACATACCCTCCTTATTAATACAAAGTGATGGGAGTGAGGAATGACGCTTCACTGGAGAAGTTAAGCTTGAATATAATTTGGTGTATTAGAGATGCTCCGTCTGGAAGCACTCGATTTCTTGCTCCCTGCAGTAAGTCAGTGGTGTACCTTGGAATGACAGGAGCCACTTTGTATTCACTCAGCTGATCTACAGCCATTCAGAAGCAAAAATTTTGCTTTGCAAAGTTTCTTATAAAATCTGCTACAAGGAAGTAGTCTGGCTTTGCAAGTCATGCATTTGAACAGAGCTGGGCCAGTTTCCTGATGCTGCCACAGGTTTCTGTGGCACCCACCCAAGCTCAGGGTGAATTGCTTAAACGCCTTTGGCTTGAAAAGGAATATTTCAGTGTGCAGCCTATTAAAGAAAAGAAAAAGCAGACTCTAGTCTCTTCATCTCAGACAGAAAGGGACTTAAAAAACTAATACTCCTCCCTGGGATGAGGGGGCTCTATTAGCTTCAGCCAGCAAGCCTTCTCCAGGCAATTCAAGAGAAAGGGGTGGTTTTCCCTCTCCTCATTCAAAGCTGAGTTTGCCAATCTCAGGGGGAGATCTGGAGAGCTCAGAAGATGCAGCAGGAGGAGAGAAAACAGCACTGTTTCCCAGGAACATGTCTGTCTTCAAGGAGACTCTTGATGTCCTTTATCCCAGGAAAAGAGGAGGCTTGGAGCACAGGCAGGGAGGTTTTCAGCTGGGCTGCGGGGTGGTTTTTGTGCTGCTGAGCCACAGCCTGCCCAGAGCTCAGCCCTTGCTTCTGCAGCTTCAAAGGAATCACAGGACGCACCAGCAGGGAAAGGGCCAGCAATTAATGTAAGCTCAGTGAAATGCAAAGAGAATCTGGAGGTATGGTGCATCAGTGTGCAGAGAGGAGGCAGAAGTTTAGGACAGTGAGGCAGTGAAGTATGAGGGTGAAAGGAGAGGTGGAGGGAAGTCAGTGATGCTCCAGATTTGATTAGGGTCGTACACAAAGGAATGAGGTTTTCCCTTCACTGACAGCTGCCTGCTCTGCCCACTCCATGTTCTGACTCCTCATAGTGTCCAGGGTATAAATTAGGAGCTGGTTCATTTCTGGAGGGATATTCTTTCCAAGGCAGATCCTTTGTGGACCACTTAATCAAGATGGATTCATGAGGCCCATTTCAAGTCATCAGTCTTCCTGCATTATGCATTTCCTTTGATTATTGAGCCCACAAGCAATGGAGAGGAATATAAATGTGTGACTTGCTGATGCCCCTCCCAGCAACCAAGGCAGCAAATGGGACAGTAAAACAACCTTTGGCTGAAAACTGCTTTCAGTTAAAGAACAGCATAGAGAACAGATGCATCAAGGAAAGCACAGCGAGGATAACCCCCTTCCCAGTACTGCTTTCTATTTGAAGCCACAAAGGTCTGTAATAGCTGCCCATATTATTTCCACGCAGCAGCACCGTGCACATAATTGCTCTGCGAGGTTCATTAATGCAGAGAGGAGCCCGTGGTACGGGCTAAAGAGCAAGCTCCCTCCTTTGAACCCAGGCTGGCTGCTGCTGGAACAGTGTGGAGCAGATGCTGTGAGTCAGAGCAGGCTGGAGGAGGGAGCCACCTCAGCCCATCAGCGCCAAGGAACCAGATTTTTGTGGTTTATTGTCAGCCTGCTCATTCCGTGGCGGCATTTGGAGAGAGCCAGGCGTTTCCCGGGCGTGTGCAAGGCAGGAAGCCACGTTCTCTGGTTTGCTGAGGTGGTTTTGTGAAGTGAATTTAAGTCAAAGGGACAGCTGATCCTGCCTAGGGTGGCTGAGGGGATGGTTTGATGGTTCCCAGGGATGGCTGTGCCTGCAGGAGTGTTGTCTCCCCTGGAGCACCTAATCCTGGGCACTGGCCCTGCTGCTCTCTGCTGCCTCCGGGTCCCTCTGTGCCTGATTCCCAGGGGACTGGACTCTGAGTTCCCATATTCCTCCTCTTCTTCCCTGGGGGGCTTCAGGGCTGCGCAGGGAGGCAAAGCCTGATCCCAGCATGTCCAACATCCCAAATGCTTCAGGTGTCAGGAGCTTGAAGCAAGTCACACACAACCAGATTCCAGGGACTCAGATCATTTCCCTGAACTGTGCTCCAGACATGGCTGCAAAGTGGGTTTTTTCCAGTATTCCCTGGCAAATTTTAGAAACAGTTTCAAAACCATTTGATCACTCCATGGGACCACATGGAGTGCATCCTTCCAGCACTGTTCACTTCTTGCTGTGCTTGGCTGGATGACACAGGGAAGCATTTCTGGGCTAGTTCTTCCACAAATTGGTTGATGCTAAACATATTACTGCAAAAGCACAGCTGCTGGCCCTCAGTCATAGGTTACAGTCTTTCCTCAGCCAAGTTTTAAGAATTTATTTTCTGTTTCTCATATACGGCCAATTGAAAACTAAATAAAAGATCTCTTTTTTTTTTTTTTTTGCTATATGTGTCTATAGTTAGTACAAAGTGACAGATGATTGATGATTTCTTTAGTTGCAAATACTGTAATTCTCCTGTTCTCCTGTTTCCTACAAGCGCTAGCTGATTCCAGAAGCACGGATAAGCATATTGAATTCCTGCTGCCACTTCGTCAATAGAAGCATTTTCAAAACCCACCCTGAATAACTTTTGATGGCTTTTTGTTTATACATTTGATAGCAAGAATTCACCGGCTCTGGGAATTATTTTCTAAAATATTTGACCTCTGGATTTCCCCGTTCATTGGCTCTCATGATCCCCAGACCTGCTCTGAGCAGATTTCAGGGTGGTGATTAAAATTCCTTTGTAATTAGGAGCTTTCCTATAATGTCCTTGTGCTGGGGCATGTGAAGGAGGGATAACAGGTGAAAACAATTATTTCAGCTGTTGATAGCAGCCAAAATGCAAAGATATCTTCAAGGTTAATGATGTCCTCTATGGTCCAAACTGCCTTAAATGCTTGGAAAATCTTCAGAGGTCTCCACACTTTTTAAAGAACCTGAATGACGTCAAAAATCAGTGGGGAAAAATTAGTACAATCTTCAGGAAGAAATAATTCCTGTCATCTATTCAGATTATTTTAAAATTTTATGCAAGATGAATCCCAATGAATATTGTTGAATATTTGCTTCAGTTTCAGAATGGTTTTGTTTGGGGAAAACAGTGAAATACTGTGGTTTCAACTGTCTCATCACTGCTGTCATTAACTGTTTTTTCTTTACTTTTCCTTTTTAAATCTGTTTTCTGAGGGGGCTTAACACACCAATCATCTTATTCATACTCTGCAGTGAACTTGGACTTTTTTTCATGCTTTTGGAGGTCTCCCAAAGAGGAGCCGGTTGCACAAACTTCAAGTTGCTCTGCGACAGTTTCTTTTGACAGATCTTTTTCCCCTGAGTACCTCCCAGGAGCAAAATGTCAGTGTAATTTGGTCCTAGCCATGAATAACCAGTTGGCAACCTGTGAGGTCCCTCTTACTGAACCTTAGGAGCTCTACGTGTCAAAGCCCACTTGGCCTGAAATGCATTAAGATGTCAGGGACAATTATCCTGCTGCATTTCCTATTCATTAATCACAGCTCTGGCTTTCTGAAACCCCTACGCCAGCAATTACAAACAAGATTGATGTGGGTTTAACCAGCATTCTGAGGAGTATGTACAAACAAAATACTGCTTTTTTTCTTTTAACCTAAATCACTATACTTTGAAGCAAAGCAAGCCATCTATTTAGAGCATCTGTACACCAGTATCCAATTCTCAGCCTTGTAAGTGGATGCCAAATTGCCTACAAAATGCTGGAAGAAAAAGTGTGAGAGTCTTTAAAGTCATTTTTGAGTCACTTATGACTCCCTCAGTCTGACACTTATGCGAGAGGGCAATTTAGTCTTTTCCTGGCAAGGTCTATTCCCAAAACAGTTTCCATCTAATGGCTCGATCCTGACTTTGGAAGTTGATCAGCTAATTAGCTGCCTCAGCCTGTGAACAGAGAGCATCATTTTGGAAACCTGATTGGTGTTTTCCTGGAAATGATGTAACTTGGCTTTTTTAGCTCACACCATCACGGTGTGTCAGAGAACAAGCAAAAGAGAGAAACCTGGGGGCAGGCTGAGGAGGAGCCTGCAGAGAACACTCAGCAGCAGGGCAGAGGGAAGGCAGAGCTCAAACCAGCTCTTCTGCTGCTCAAATGATGGCATTGTAACAGTCCTCCCATTCATCTCCCCTCACACATTAAGGCTGCTGATGGTGCCAGTGCAAATAATTGAGTACATGTCTTGTGCTTGTGTTCCTAAAGGAAAAAGCACCGGACCTCAGCCTGTCCCACACACAGCAGGAGAGCATAGTCCCTGTCCAAGCACCTCTGCAAGGAGCCACAGCAAACAGTTCTGCACAGCAGCAGGGCTGCAGAGTTCGGATTGAAGCTGGACACCAAGAAATAACCCCTTCCTCCCTATTGCAGTGTGTCTGTAATTAATTTTTCACCTCTGAGTCACCATGGTGGCTAATTCTGCATTGCCCCCCGATCGATACACGCGTGTATTTGCACGTGTTCATCACATGCAGAGAGCCAGAAGTAGACAAGAACAATAAGGAAATGAAAGAAATGTATCTCATTAGTAATCTAAAGTCCAGAAAAGCACCTTCTTTTCTCCCAAATGAGCAAATTCTATGAAGTGGTTTTTCTAATAGTAAGACTCCTTTAAGAAGTAAGAGCTCCTTTAAGGGCAACCACTTCCTTCCTGATCTGCTGAAAGTTCATTGTTCAGAATTTGTTTTTCCCTATGAACTGTGATTTGAAAAGAAGTAGCCTATCCAGTCGTGACTGTGTCCATGAAAGTTAGGGCTGGGTGCACAATTCTGGATGAAATTTAGAGCTGGTTGACCAATACTGTTTAATATACTTTACAAATGCTGTTAATTTCATCCAGCGTTATTCAGGATACGTTTTTCCATTACTCTGCTAGCTTTGTTGCAAGTGAGCTCTTTTTAATATGATTATTTGTCTCCCTGGGTGGTAACTGCAGGATATGGCCAGCTCAGGACCAGTGAGAAAAGCAAGTTCAGCCATGGTTAGGGAACTGGTGCCTCTCCTGGGTTGGACGTTTCCTCACAGAGGGAGGATATTTTTCCTGAACTGTCTGCCATATTCATATATAGGCAGAATTCCTCTTTCCCACCTAGATATGTCTTCCTCTAATGAGCTTCTCCTGTTTCTCTCCTGTACCAGGGATTCATGGACATTGACCTGACCAAATTCAGGGAGAGTGGAGCCAATGTCACTGGCTTCCAGCTGGTGAATTACACAGATACTGTTCCTGCCAGGATCATGCAACAGTGGAGAAATAATGATGCTAGAGAGCATCCACGTGTGGACTGGAAGAGGCCAAAGGCAAGTGGTATTAAAAAACACATTTCATTTGGTTCCATCTGGCTCAGTTCAAGTTATGCTCACCTGTTTATGATCACACGTAGCTCTTTATTCTCACTTGAGAAACTCTCAATATAATTATGACCATTACCTGTTCCATTTACCCTAACATTGTCTGAATTTTACTAGGCTGCAGTTACTGCCTCCTAAGAAATACACAATTTAATATACTCACTCGGTCTCCCAGTTTTTACCCCCTCAAAACTAAGAATTAAATATCTCATAATGTTCAGTATAAAAAAAACAAAAAGCCTCATTAAGTCCTTAACCTTTGACTCGTTTACAAGACATCCAATGGTAATAAAGTCTTTCCAGACGTTCTTTTTGAGCATTTCAAATCAGTGTGTACAATGGAGGGGAAAAGTATTTTAATTCCTGACACAAAAGGCCCTGAAGCTGTTGAGGGATGAGTGGAGGGAGAGGTTGTTTTTTCCATTTAATATTTGAAAATGAATACATTCGTGACACTCTGCAATAGAAATGTGAACTTTGGGATTAGTTCAAGTTGAAAACAACTAAATCAGTAGGTGATCATAGAAAAAAGAGTTAACAGTAATGGTTCTTGCCAAGAATTTTACACTGCTTTTTGTATAAGTTTCTGCTTGAATATACTCAGGTTTTGCAGAACTTTTGCCAATTGAGGTGGAATTTTCTGGTCTCCATCCGTGACCAGAAAAAGTCCCTTGTTTCTCGATTTTGCGTAGCTCACATTTACACAGTATAATGTGTTCCTTAAAAGTTCAGGTCAATGCTTCTAATTAAACAGAAATGCTTGGGTAACAGGTGAATGACTTTTAGGGCTGAGTCTTCTCCAGGGAGTGAAATCAGGAGCTTCTCCTTCACTTCCCAGCTTTGAAAGTCGAAACCAACTTTTAAGAGTCAACAGGGCAGTGGAGATTACAGGGAGCAAGAGGCTATTGAGCTTCATAGGCAGGAGGTGAGGACAGCGACTTTTTCTTAACCTGGAAATGAAACTCAACATACTTTTAGTAAGGAGGTAATACGAGAGTGGATTTTTATTTGAAGGCTTTCAGACGTAGTTATGGAAAGATGTCAACAAAAGCCTATCCCCACAGGAATGGGTATATTTTTATACATTTTAGGTAATTAACATAATTCATAAAATGCACCATTTAGGAGTACAAGTGGTGATGGAATTTATTCTCAAGTTTCTTTTTTGCAGTCCTTCCCTCAGCACTAGCTGTGCTCTGTCCATGAAATGTATCTTGAAGAGTTGTTCTCAACCTTGGTTCCCAGGAAGAGCCAAGACAGCACAGGGGCTTTGTACTTCTCGGGGCTTGGAGCTTTGGCATTTGTTTTGGCTTTTTTTACCTAGGAAAAGGCTATGGAAAATTAGAAGGAATATCAGCCACTAATATAATAGCATACAGAGCTACAAATACGCGTGCGAAGAATACGGGGAACGTAAGAAAGAAAAAAAAAAAAAGGGGGTGAAAACCAAATGGCGTGAGAGCAAGTCACCTGAAAAGTTGCCCCGCGTGCCCTTTCTCTTCGCAGTACACCTCGGCGCTCACCTACGACGGGGTGCGGGTGATGGCCGAGGCCTTCCAGAACCTGCGGCGACAGCGCATCGACATCTCCCGCCGCGGCAACGCCGGCGACTGCCTGGCCAACCCCGCCGTGCCCTGGGGCCAGGGCATCGACATCCAGAGAGCCCTGCAGCAGGTCGGGACCCCGGCTGGCGTGGGTGTGCTGGGGCCCCGCGGGTGGGCAGCGGCAGGAGCGCCTCGGGGCGAGGCAGAGCTGGGGCCTGCCGAGCGGAGGGGAAGCTCAGGGGGCACCCTGCAATCCGCTCCTCCCGGTGCCATCTGCTGCGGCCTTGCCTGCTCTGACTTGTGCCAAAATATTACCCCGAAGGTCCCTGTCTTTGTGTTCCCCTCCCTAAGACACAGGCCTGCTCAGACCGTATTTTTTTTTGCAGATTATTTGACTCTCTGTGAACTCAGCTTCGGTTCCAGCCTGCTAATGAATGCGTGTGAATTTTGCCTTATGTGTTGGCTGCCACCAAAATGTTCTCAAAGTGCAGATTATAGCTTGTTTCATACTGTGAGGAATCGTAAAAGTCTTAAGAGCAACCATTTGGGTAGTTTATTCCTCAAATCTGATAGTCTTGCTTTTTTCCTCCTGCATAAAATTTAGATTTTTGAATAAACAAAAATACAATGTGAAGCTTACAGCAAGAGAGAAAAATAATTCACTCTTATCAAAGACTTACCAAGGTACAATATTTTAAAATTTCATTAAATTTCAAGACTGACATTTACTTCTAGCACTTTTCTTTCTTTTCCTGACAGAAATAGATGGATTCCTTGCAAATACTGCTAGTTCAGTGTTATCCAGATATAGCTTATCCCATCTTCTTTCCTTAACTGTGAAGAAGACAAGAAAAATAACATTTATTTGGTTAATTCGTATCATATGTAAAGTTCCTCAAGTATTTTGTTTTGATTTGGTTTTGGCTTACTGGTGAACAACAATTCCTTTAAAACCAATTCTTGCATCTGATTTGATTTTATTGCTTGGATTCAATTTGTTCCCAAGCCTGTCACTGACTTTCTGCATGACCTTGGGCAAATCACTGTCACAGCTTCTCCAAGCCCTTATAATAAAATCAGCCTCCCCAATGCATTAGGGAGATAGGTTACCTAATAAACATGAAATACTTGGAAGTCTTCTGATGAGCAATAGCTGCTCCAACATTTTTCTTTATTGAATTTATGAGAATAAGATATCAAAATTAGACAGCTAGAAAATACAATTTTGTCTGTGTGTTGGAAAATCTCCTCTGAAGTTTCCTTATATCTTCATTAAAAGAATTTCAAAAGTCTTAATTTTTCAGCTGGAGTGACTTTGGGTGAAGAACACAAAGACTCATATGCAAAAATTGCTTCTTTACAGATGAAAAATAGTAATTTAAAAAAGGCTTGACCAGTTCAGTCGTGATGGTCAAAATAAAAGACTGAAACAGGCAGGGCAGGAAGCCTCCTAGCAAAAAATTTAGCTATGAATTTGATAATCTTCCAGCATTTAGTGATGTAACAAGAAAGAGGCGGATGGAAATAGAATAACTTATGATCAGATTGAAGGTTTGAGTTATCCTTTCTGTAAAGACTCACAATTAAGGCAATTCTTACAGCTGTTCACAGTGTGCTTTCTCTTCACCTCCCATTTGTTAATGTATAAAATTTTATAAGCTTTTTAAAAGCAAAAGTTTTCTTGAGTTGCTTCTACTCAAACATCTGGAGTAAGCTCCCAAATTGCCTTGTTCCTGTTTAGTGTAGGAAGGAATCACAGAATCATAAAAACATTTAGGCTGGAAGTTCTAAGATCATCAACTCCAAACATTATCCCAGTGTTTCCAAGTTCACTAAACCACTAAACCATGTGCCCTGCCACATCCACACATCTTTTAGGTCCCTCCAGAAATGGTGACTCCACCACTTGCCTCCCTGGACAGCCCATTCCAATGCTTGGCATCCCTTTTGGGGAAGAAGTTTTTCCTAGTGTCCAATCTAAACTCCCCCTGACACAACTTGAGGCCATTTCCTCTTGTCTGGGGGAATAGGCTGACCCCCACCTCACTGCAACCTCCTAACAAGGATTTGTGGATGGTAGGAAAAAGATGACAAGAAATATGAAGCATTCTTCATTGTTTTAAAAACAGATATCTGGCATGTTTCAGGAGAATGTACTTTTTTATTAAAGATAATTACCTTTTTTCTTTTTTTGCAGGAAAAGACCCACAAAATATTGCTTAAACACAAGACAGTAAGGTTTCAATTGTACTTTGGAAAGGTTATGATAATTTTAAACTAATTTTTTTTTTATCATTATGTGGTCAGCATGTCTAATAAGCAGAAATCTAACCCCGTAAAACAGAAGGGCACAACAGCATCCTTCTGCTCCAGATGTCCCAGCAAAGAGCCACATGTCCATCCGTGTCTTACACACGAATGTGCTTAAATGCTCCGTGTGTCCAGCTGGCTTGACTGGTGCTTAGCACTGCTGAAGCCAGTCCTCACTGTATTTTGCATCGCATTTTTGCATTTTGCATTGCATTTTTGCATTTTGCATTGCATTTTTTTATTTTGCATTTACCGTCAGAGGATGGTGAATAACAGAAAAGTTGTGCTGTATCCTGCAGCATGGATAGCAGAGATCCCTTTTGCCATTTCAGTGCCACATGGATATCACAGGATTAAGAGTTCGTTCACTCAGATAGAAGAAATTGATGCTGTAAACCTGCCTTTTAGTGCATACAAAGCTACAAAGCACAAGCACCTTTGACCAGAGCTTCAGAATAGGTCAGAACTGAAAAGAAAACCAAAGGAGACGTGAAAAAAAGCAGGCTTTGGAGAGCTTAAGACAATGGTGCTTTTTCAGCACATCTATTTTTAATGAGCACGTTGTGTCTTGTGAAAAGGGAAAAGCATGTTTATCCAAATGTCACCAGGAATACCTCTTGGTTTGAAAGAGCTTCAGAAAATGCTGGCAGATGTTCAATTTCATGACAAACCTTTGTTATAACATCTGGAAAACAAACACGGTTTAACCAGATTAACAACAGATTTCCTCTGTAATGATACAGCCTCATTTCTTCACCACGGGTCTTTATTCTGAGGATCTCAGGGTATTTAAAAAGGCTGTTAAGTACCTGTCCCCCTTTTGCATGTGGGAAGACTTCAGTTGCAGGGACAAGAGGTTTGTCCAAAGCAAGTGGGGAGGCAGAAAATGAGGATTTCTCCGGGTGGTCTCCATAGAAACTCAAATCTGCACTCTTTTTCCCTATGTTCCTGGTCCCCACACAGCGTGTGATTCCAGTCAGGAGCCCTTCTCCATTCCAAGCTGGGCACTTTTGCAGCAAGGGGAAGTTCAGGATGTGGGATGTGATGTGAGCATCACTTCAGCTCAGCAGTGTTATTGGCAAAGATTTATGGTTCAAAGTTTCCTATGCAAATGTCAATACTAAATTGTTGGATTTTATTACTCGGGTGCAGAGGTAATTAAATTTGCTTGATAACTTATAGACTCCTCTCTATCAAAAGATGACAGCTGGGAGCTGTGGCCATGGTTTTGTATTTCCTCCTGACTTACAGTTCCTGATTTGAGCTGACAAATTCTTTACCAAAACCCCACTCCAGGTCAGATTTAGAAGATAGAAAACATCACAAACTCAAGGAGTTCAGAGCTGATTTAGCTCACTGTCACCTCCCGAGAGGCGATGGGCTCACATTAGTGATCTAGCTCTTAGGCTGAGCTATATTTTAAACTACTGAGTTTTAAGAGAAAGGGTTTTTAAATGAAAGAGCTAGTTAAGAGGATAGCTGTGCCCATGGCCAGGCATGCTGTAGAGAGTGAGTCTTAGTGAAACCCCAGTTTCAGGCAGATGTGATGTCTCTGTCTCCCCTGCATGGAACTGAGAGTAATTGCTGCACTCAGCACCCTTTGCCCCTTCCCTCTCACTGCAGCTGGATCACCTCTGCATGAGAAGCTGACCAATTTGCTGTCTTCATTGATATTTATGTATTTAAGGTCCGTTTTGAAGGATTGTCTGGCAACGTTCAGTTTAACGAGAAAGGACGCAGGACCAACTACACCCTCCACGTGATTGAGATGAAACACGATGGGATCAGAAAGGTAAAGCAGAGAGTGACCCAATACCCTGTGTCAGATTCCTGACCATGTTTGAGTGGCAGCGTGGTTGGGTCTCGACAGGCATTCCTGCTTGTGCAAGTTTGTTTGTGGAGCCACAACTAGGGCATTCCCAGCTCTAGGCATGAGCAAAGCCAAGCACTAGGGAGGGCTTGTGGTATATTGCTAAAAAAAAACATTTGGGCGGTTTTATCAAGTGCAACAAGAGCATCTCAGGTGTGGCAAAATCTTTCCAGGATGCTGAAACTTGGTCAGCTCACCTTTGCTACTGGCACAGTGCGTCGGTGCAGGCCCAGCTATAGGTCTGGCTTTGCCCTTCCACTTTGACAAGGATAAACAAAGGCAGATCCAGGCAGAAGCTGTTTGTCCCAACCATTGAAGTGAACCCTTTACGTTGACCTGATTTTGCTCTTCTTGAAGTGACAAAAGCTTTACCACTAACCATGTCCCAATAGCTACACAGACACCTTTGTGCTCTTCTGAAGTCTTGATCCCTTTCTGCATCCCAGGCTCTTTGAAAAATCTGGCCTTGTTCAGAGATGCCAAGCCCTTGAAACACTAATCCTTTTGAAAAATCTGACTCTAGGTGCTTGTGTCCCACTTTAGATACCATGTATTTGAAGTACAGAGAATAATTCAGTTATTCCTTGATAAAGGAGAGCTACTACATGTTTTGGAATGGGGAATTCTCTGTGTCTCCTCAGTCCCCTGAAAGATAAAAACTTGTTTGAAACTAAGGAAAATGTAAATAATGAAAGTTCCATATTTACAGCCCCTATGTCAAATTTATACTTACACCTGAGAGCAGCAGGTGTGAGATCAAAGCCCCCCACAGTCAAGTGAAAAAAGGCAAATTTTCTTTGACAAATAAAAGGAATGTCATTTTGAAAATGTACAAAGCAGTCTTCCTCCACTGCAAAGTATTCACAAGAGGACAAAGGCAGCATCATGTCCAGTTTGGGTCTCTGAACTTCAATAAGTTGTCAGTCTAGAGAGAGTCTAGAGGAGATGAAATTGAGGGGCTGAATGTCTTGATTTTTCTGTGTATTTACCATCAGAAATAATATTAGTTTGAAAGACTTGCACATCTCTGCCATGATGCTTATTGTATTTTAGATCCACCAGGTTAGAGGTGCAAAACAAACATCCATGTCTTCACTTTTGTTGCCCTAGGGCAGAGCTCTGAAAGCTCTTTCCTCAGTTTCCGTTCTTTTTGTCTGTGGAATGAAGAGTGATTAGAAGCCTGCAAAGATTTTTTTTTCTTCTCAGCTGTTATGATCTCTAATCTGCCATCAGCAGGTTCCTGGTCATGCCCTGGTTAATACCTTTTCCCATTGACTGTGATAAGAAATTCCTTTCATATGAGAAGAGCTCAGGCAACTTCATACTTACATGAGGTGATAGAAAACCTCTTATAGAATCAAGCCTTCCAAGTGGATAACCTCAACTATGATCTTCCTAAAGATATTTGCTGGCACTCTGCTTTACCTGCAAGGAGTGATAGAGCTGCCCAAATCCCTGATTATTATTAAGTAGAATTTAACCTTAGAGTTCTAACCTTTATAGATGTTCACTTTATTCATAACCCCAAACTTCTTGACACTGGTGCAGGACTGGTGGGGTCTGATTTTTTGTCCTGTGGTCTCAAGAGGTCCCAAGAGTCAGTCCTATATTCGTGCAGGCTTTTAGCTGCAGGATAATTTTTTTATCACCCTCTAGCACCTGCACCTGCAGCAGGCAAGTTCACCATTAGAATAATTTTTGGAAGTCACACAGGGAGAGTGTGAACTCTCATCGTAGGAATGGCAATAATCACCAGTACAATGTGATAAGTGTTTTTGCATGCATACAAGCACTGTGCTACTGTAGCACATCATGCACATTATTATTTTCAGGCTGGAGGCACAGTGGGATGGGAATTTCCCTGTCCCCCTCGCCAAAGACATGAAATTCAGGAGAGGAGACCTCTGGCTGGGTATGAATGTGCAGAGAAGGCTGATCTGGCTTGGATGACCCTGTTACTGTATGTTGCTTAACATTCCAAAGACATATTAATCCTGTTTTTTTATTGGGCAGATTGGTTATTGGAATGAAGATGAGAAGCTGGTCCCAATAGCTGTAGATACTCAAAGTGGCAACGAGTCTATGAGCCTGCAGAACAGGACCTACATAGTCACAACTATCTTAGTAAGTGTCATGACTTCCATCCCAGCTCTCCCTCTCCCCCATCTCCCTGATGTGCAGGCTCCCTCTTCCCACTCGTGTGCCCTTCTTTGTATTATATCATTTTTATAATAGCAATAATAACAATAACAATAATAATAATAATAGCACTTACAATTTCCTGCTGGCTCCATAAAGGTATCTGCAAATTGATGTGGGTAATTAAGTAGGTATTAAAGAGCTCTCATGCTTAAGTGTAGAAAACACAAAAGATTATGATAAGATACTAGAGGCATCAACACAGGTAAATTAGGAACATTGTACCTGTGCTTTGTATTTATCCCACAGAATGGGGGCTGCAGTTTTGGAAAGGATAAGCTGTTTTGTTCGGAGAGACTGAATCACTGCTTTAAAAGCAAATCTCCACTATAATCATGAAGGAATAATAGGTACCCCACAATGTATGGTATCATGTATTGTGTCATCAGATACACTTACCCTGCAGAAACATGAAATATTACTCATTTGTTTGCTGATTGCTTATTGGGAGTCTGCAGAGAAGACACAATACCCAAACTGAATTAAACACTTGAAGTCTCTCTCCTGTCCAGCAGATTTGATTCCTCCTGTGCTCACACAGGCAGGCATGCCTTTAAAAATTCAGAGCTCAGATACATTAAATACCCCTTGCAGAACTACACTGAAAGGTCTGTTGCCCAGATCCTGCCAGCTACTCCATTCCCCTCAGGTCCATCACTGCAGGAGCTGCACACAGATTCTGCAGGAATAAAAAGAGTACGCCACAATAAAAAACATCCGGCTTTGTACCATCTAGAATAAGCCCTCGGTGTGTCGGCTGTGTCCCTCGGCACAGGGACACAAAGCTAGAGCTTTGCAGGGCGGCCAGAAGCTGGTCTCCAGCTGGTGTGCACCTCTGGAATGAGGAGCGGGGCTCAACGCTGCTCTTCTGTGTGCCAGGAGGACCCGTACGTGATGCTCAAGAAGAACGCCAACCAGTTTGAGGGCAACGAGAGGTACGAGGGCTACTGCGTGGAGCTGGCCGCCGAGATTGCCAAGCACGTGGGCTACCACTACCGGCTGGAGATCGTGCGCGACGGCAAGTACGGAGCCCGGGACCCCGACACCAAAACGTGGAACGGCATGGTGGGAGAGCTCGTTTATGGGGTGAGTTTCCAACCTCGACGTGTAGCTCTTGGTACCTGGGATCACATTCCAGCCCCAGCGTTAGGAGGAGTCCTGCCCTCTCTCAGCCTGAGCTCTCCAGAGGACTGCAGCTCAAACAATCAGCGCAAGCAAAATGTTTTAATTTAGGGAGAGACAGCACATTCTGTGCCTATGGAAATGTCAAAACGTTTAATTTCAACAGATCCAAGATTCTTTTTCTTTACATTTTTAGAAGAACAAATATTGAAAGGTCATACTTTCCCATGGGTAGAATCTCCAAATTTTACTCTATTTTATATTTGCATGGTAAAGGCAGGATGAAAGAAGAAAAGGATTCAAACACTAAGCACATGAGTGGTGAATAGAAGGATGAGATTACTTTCTGTCCAGCCACTCAATTCCATCTTCAGGGATGTATACCTGCACCCTACACCTCTAAACCTGATTTGGTCCGGTAGTTCATACTCTGTGATGTTTAGGTCATCCCTCAGACAGAGAGGTCCTATTTTCCCTAAAAATCATGCAGGGAGCATCTGTTCCCAAGTCCATGTGAGACTGTGTTGGAGTGGGGGTGATGTGTCTCCTGTGTAGCTCCACTGTAAATGCTGCCAAATGCATTTCAATGCATTTCCCTCTCCATTTTCAAAATGGATTGCAAAACTAGTGGAGAGTGCATATCAGTGTTACTGGAACATTTTTCCTCTTCTCTTGCATCAGTTATGCAATCAAAAAGCAGTTCCTGATGGAAGTAAACATCCTGACATCCTTTTTCAGGAGATTGGCCTTTCCTTGCCTCTTTTGATGTCTGGATGGTAAAGCTCTTTTAGAGAAAATCATCTTCATCAGACTGTGACATCAGTGGATAAATCAGATGAGAAGGGCTGGGTGGCTGCAAAAAGAAAGTGCTGTGATTTCAAAACAGATCTGGTAATCAGCAGCAATAAAATGGAAATAATCCACCAATATTATGGGCTTCTCCTTTTTAGCCTTTTTCTTGGAATGGGTTTTGTCTGATCTCTTCTGAGATAGCGAGGTTAAACAGAGATCAAAGGATCATCCACTGCAGTTAGTAGATACATTTATTCACAGTCTGCAAATCTCTTTTCTGTCTCCTTTTTCAGAGGGCGGATGTGGCTGTGGCACCATTAACCATCACCCTGGTTCGAGAAGAAGTTATAGACTTTTCCAAACCGTTCATGAGTTTAGGTATATCAATAATGATAAAAAAACCTCAGAAGTCCAAACCAGGAGTTTTTTCCTTTCTGGATCCTTTGGCCTATGAGATATGGATGTGCATTGTTTTTGCCTACATTGGAGTGAGCGTTGTCCTCTTCCTGGTGAGTCGCTTCAGCCCTTACGAGTGGCACACTGAGGAATTCGAGGAAGGACGGGACCAGCCAGCCAATGACCAGACGAATGAGTTTGGGATATTCAACAGCCTCTGGTTCTCCCTAGGAGCTTTCATGCAGCAAGGATGTGATATTTCACCAAGGTGGGTTGCCTTCCCAAATGAGCCTTCTTCCAGTTCGTGTGGTTTAATCCTTCTGCATGCTTTGAAGCTGAACAGGTTCTACTTTGGCCTCCCTTCCTGAACCAAAGTGTAGTTTTGTGAATCAGTTACAGACTCGGAAAGGACCTAAAGGTTCACAGGTCTCACAGCTGCGAACTTGGGACCTCAAACTTGACACCATGAAAATACTATTTAAATTTTTCTTGTGGAGTTCTTTTGAGGGAATTTACAGAATTTATAACAAGCTTTTCTAAAGCCACCCAATTGCAATCAAATTGTGTCAGTCATTTATTTTGTTGCTAGTAGAAATAAGATTATTCTAGCATTATAGAGAAGATAAAAACTTCCAGCAAGGTAGGAAGAAATAATACAGTAGGTGCCCAGTGAAAATTTATATGGTCTGTGTCAAACATTATGGAGCACAACGAGTGGCTTGTTACTGGCCTTTTAAAAGTTTCGAGAAAGACCAAGTTTCATCCTGCTTCCCATTTCAGCCAATAGTTCTGCTGCCTGAAAGCCCAATATCCAAAGTGTTCCTAAAGGGACTTTTTGGTGAATGACTCTTGTGATTTACTTAGAGAATCTTTCCTTGCTCTTGGGGGCTTTGTCTCCCTTTTCTCCAAAGGAAGTTTCATTCAGAAATGCCTGTCTTATGGGTGAAGACAGTGGGCAGAGGTTGATTTCCAGCCTGCTGTGGTGGCATCCAAGCTCAGGGGATGAGAAGGAGGCACAGCTCCACTGACAAGTGGAGATAAGTCTGTGCAGCTCAGCCTACATCCCCTGGGATGGCAGGGCAGGCTGAGCACCAGCTTTTTGGCTATCAGATGCCAATTTATCCAAATGTTAATGAGCTTGTGATAGCAGGGAAATAACAGCCTGCAGGGCACTTTGATAGTGACAGCCTTTATGAATATGTTTTATTATCTGATCATTGATTAGTGAGATGAGACCAGGCAGAGAATTCAGAAAGTCTTCCCAGAAGAGGGAATTTCAACTTCATTGCTGTCTTTTAACCAGCCCTGTGCGTTAGGATCAAGTTATTGTGATTTTCATTCTCATCGTTGTTTTTGTCATCATTATTCTTATTTAGGAAAGAGAACGTCTTCATCTGGGGTCATTTCAATAGGTGGTTTCTGATCCAAGGAGGAGCAGGGAGAGGTGGAAAGCTGAGGCTTTGAGGAATAGCAAATTTGGTAACATTTTTAATAAAAAGTGTCAGGGAAAGATCAGTGTGTTTGATTCAGCTAACAAGATTTGCTCTAGCTAAATAACATGCTTTGAATCACCATTTCAAAGTGTGGTTTTATTTTGCTTTGAAATGGGAAATGAGAATTATTCCATCATTGTTATTTTTATGTTGGTTGATTTAATCAGCCTGATAATGAAAATTACAATTTCATTGAAACCAATATTTTCCCATGGAACACAAGAGCAGTTTCTGACTGCTATAACTATTGGCAAGATGATAAAAACTTAAAAATTAAATATGGGAATTATTATAACTCCCAGCTCTCTGAGTATAGCTCCTTGAGATGGTTGTAGGGGGAGAGGGACATTTCTGTGTGATGTGAAAGCCAGGAGGAAGCAGAAGAGTGAGAATTTCTGTAGGATGTTGTTGTGCAGAAAGGCTCTGAGTGCACTCCGTATTTTACATGTATTTTTCACACGAGCCCAGTGCAGGATTTCTGTGACACATCACTTAGAAATGAACACTTGGTAGAATGACACTGTGGGCAGGTGGGGATATCTGCTCTATTCTAATATATTTCCTATGTAGTTGCTTCTAAACTTATCACTACTATCTCTCAGCCTCTCCCCAGCCATGCATTAACGAACATAAATAGCTTCTGTTATACATCTGTTCTGTCATTCTCTCCCCAGCAGAAAGGAGCAAGTGCAGGGGTGTATTTTGGTTTTGTAGAGGTTTTGGGTTGTTTATTTCAGTTTTGTTTTGGAAAGTAGCAGGGGAAATTTGTCTAGGAGGTTTGGTTTTTTTTCCGGGAGCGTGCTTGTTTCAAGTGCATATGCCACTATGTATTTATCATTAAAAAAAAAGAGTAAGATCAAAACCGCAGATGCATCACTCAGCACAGCGGGTGGTGAGGTTTGCAGCAATAACTTGCTCTTGTAAATGTGCATTCCTCAGTCTCAGACCAGTCCCCAGGGAACTTCAGTGTCCCAGAGAGACAAAAATTTGCTTTTGAAGGAAAGTGTTGTCCTTTTTAAGGACAGTCGTACTAGGCAGAGCTTTAAACAGGCTTTTTTGTAAGCTGGGTACAGCCTACCAAGGACTTTAAAGACGCACTGTGAGTTTGGTGACCTGTGGATGGCCAAGAGAGAGCAGAGCTGTGGGTTACCTGCTCATAGCCTCTTTGCAGGAGGTCAGCTGCTATCCTTGAAGCTCTGAAGCCTTCATGTCTAGGCATTGACTGGGTGAAAGTGACAAAGGGCAGACAGTAACCAGTCATGGAACGTCCCAACTGGAGCTGGTGGCAGTCTGTGTTGTGCCTTAGGATGCTGAAACACGAGCATGAGCAAGGAATCCAGCCCTCCAAATCCATAAAGGAATAGCTCGATGGTAAATACAGGGCTTCAAACCAAGGGGGCTGCGAGCTCTCGGACATTTCCCACTGGAGTGTGTCTCCACCTTCTGCACCATCACTGACCAGTGGCCCCACTGGCTGTGGAACAGTCCCTACCACGTGGACTGATTTGTCCTGGCTGAGGTGAGACAGCCTCTGTTTTTGCCCTTAGAACTTATGAAGCACGGGCTAATACCCAGCAGAGAGGGAGAAGCAACAGCTCGGATCTGTGCACAGCTCCATAGTGACAGGCAGGAATCAGTGAAGTCTGAAACGGGCCATAAACCATTAGGCTTTGCAAAGTGCCACCTTAGCTTCTGAAAACAGTCATGAAATTGCAAAAGCACTCATTAAACGTGAAATACAGACCCAGAAAGGAGCTTCTCAGAGCAGGCATCAGAGGTAATAAATAACCCGCAGCCAATAGCGAGAGCCTGTGGAAAGAAAAATGTGAAGTAAATATGACTCACATTGTACCATTTTCAGAACTATAATTTGATAAATTGTCCTCAGAGCATAAAATAACCACAGTGTGTAGCAGCTGTGGGGAGTAGGACCTTGCTGAAGTTCCAGCACATTGCTGCCATTCCTTGCTTAGGATGGACCTGAGGCCTTTGAAGAGACTGAGGGGATGCTTGGGCTTCCCAAACTCCTCTGCAACAAATCAAGGCATCAAAATTTTTCATCTTCTCCATCATTTTCTGCAAAATAAATAATTTGACTCTTGTGAAAAGGATGGAAAAACAGGGAGCAAAATAGCATCTCTTGTCAGCTTCTTATCTTGATCTTCTATTTTTTATTGTCACAAAATGTGTTGCTTCATATAGTTTGAGCCCAAAAGAGATTTCTTGTATATTGGAGACTATTAAATTTAATCCAGTTACTCTTCCTGTGACTCAGAAAATTTTTGTTTGACTAAAATGAAATACATTTGGTTAAAACAGATCTTCCAGAAAGGCACTTATTCTCCACTTGAAAATACCATGCCATAAAATAGACAGTTACTCTCAGCTGAGTTTACTGTAGGAATCTTGTTCCATCTCAGGTTTGGCAGGTGGGTAAATATTACACAATAGTACCTGGTGAATTCAGACATCCTTTGTGCCTTGCCAGAGGAAAATTAGATAAAGATCTCAAAAAATTAGCCCAACTTCTTGGAGCCTTTCTTTATTGTTGAAACTAGAAGTATACATATTTTGAATTCAGATCAAAATCTACTGTGAGTAGAAGGGAAATGCATACTCATGTCATGGCACACTCGAGTGTCATGTCATGATACCTGGACAACACAGCTTGAAATCACTCATAATTATCTGTCTCATTGAGAACAGAGCTGGAGATGTTGTGGTCAGCCTGTGCTGGGAGTGAAATGGTGGGTAAAGCTTTCATCCCGTCTGTGTCTGAGAGAGACCCAGGCTGGACAGGGGATGCTTTGGGTGCATCAGCAGGGCTGCATGAGCAGGGAGAGCCTCTGTGCTCTGCTGTGCAAGGTGGGACCACTGCTGGGAAATGCTCAGGTCACTCCAGCGTGCCCTAAAGACTGTGGGGTTTAATGTGTGCAAGGACGAGTGGCACAAGGTACAATCCACCCTCCAGCTGGCTTGAGACAAAGAGTTAACAGGGTCTGCACTCGCCTGCAGAGCCCAGACCCAGAGGCTTTGCAGGGTGCAGTGGACTGTGCCAAGCAGTGACCCCCGGCTGGGGCTGGGTGTGCTGAGCAGGGAGGTTTGCTGGCAGAGACGATGGATGACTGCACTCCCAGGCAGGAAGGAGAGAGATAGATGCTGGCTGCTCTCCAGTCAATAGATACAATCTATTATTTATAGGCATCTTGTGGACATCGTTATTTGTTTTTTGTGACATGGAAACAGTGCTCTGGCTGATCCACACAGTGTGCTCGTGTTCACTGCACTCCTCCTCAGTGTCTCTGCTGCACTCCATCAGAGTGGTTTGTCTGGGGAAGAGCAAACAAGGTATTTATTATGTACCTGTAATTAATGCTGAGCGTTTTCCTCTGCTCTTTTTCCTGTTTATTTACCTTTCTTTCTAGCCCAATTGAAAAAAGACACAGGAGACTTCAGATTTTGAAAGACAGCAGCACTTTTAAATTTCATCAAGATCTTCCCAATACTGAAAGGTTTCATCCAGTTTTTGGGCAAAACCTAAATCAGAAATTGATTAGAACAAAAAAAAAATGTTGTGGGGGTTTTTGGTTTGGTTTTTTCTGGTTTTTTTTTTTTAGTGAGAGGTTCGATTTGGATTTTTTCCAAGGAAATTATTTCTGTTCCATCTTTTGTAAACTTACATTTGCAGGGTACTTACTTATTTTGCTAAAAATGTAGCATTAGAGAAATTAGAACCAGCTGCATTTAGCAATCAAAAGGAATTTAATTCCTTCCTGAAAAGAAGGCTGAGCAGGGGTATTTATCTGATGACTCTTCTTGATTTCAGTGAGCATCTTCTCTAACACTCCAAGCATCTGCCTTGGAAATGGCCTCAAATCGCACCAGGGGAGGTTTAAATTAAAGTCTAGGAAAAATTTCTTCACTGGAATGGTGGTCAGGCATTGGAACAGGCTGCCCAGGGAAGTGGTGGAATTGCCATCCCTGGAAGTGTTCAAAATGCGTGTGCATGTGACACTTGGGGACATGGTTTAATGGTGAGTTTTAATGGCAGTGCTGTGGTAATGGTTGGACTTGATGACCTCAGAGGGCTTTGCCAACCTTAATGATTCTGGTGGGGACAAAGCGCAGGTTCATTTATTTGTGGTGGTTTGCTTGAACTGGTGAGCTGACTTTCTTTGAGACTAAAAGTAAGAAAATCAGGACTTCGACTTCTGGAAAAGTCTCTTTGCCTTATAAAAGTGTATCAAATGATGTTGCAATTATCTCTACCTGGCAGAGTTAATTATGTCCAGGGAGAGCCAATTCAGGTCACAGGGTAACAGCAGCACTTGCAAATCACCAGGAACTGATGACCATACTTATTTCTAAAATGCACTTAACCAGGGAAAGTGACTCACCAGAGGAACAGATTGACAAATTGCACAATATCCAACTAAACTGTCCCCTTTGGAGTCTGTGCACTTCCATGGCAACCAGAGTGTGGCAGCCAGGGAAAATGGAAATTCTTTTAAAATAGTCATCCTTGCTATCCTTTTTTTTTTCCATTTGGGAAAATGCTGAAGGATACAGAATGCTCAGAAGGAGGAAATAACCAACCGAGAGAGCATTGTTAGAAAGATGCAATTTATTCTGTAAAGGAAAAATTAGCCTTTTGAATTTGCACTCTCTGCCATCTGAAAATGTCTAAATGCTGCAGAGGTAATGAATTCTTCCTCTGCTGACCTGTAAGCTACTTCCTCAGGATGCTTTCCCTATCAGGCATATCTAATCACTCTCCCACAGCTCTGACTTTGGGCCTTCAGCATTGAGGTTGCTGGGGGACAGCAAGAAATTTGCTGAAACTCCTCCCAATGAGTGACAGATTCACTAATCGTTCCGCCAGCTGTGTTTAAAATAAGTCATCAAACACTTCATCTAAAACCAGATATATTAGCCTAAAAATACTTTTTCAATTTCTTTCTTCAGGACTAAATAAGTTGAAAACAAAGTTGAAAATAGCAGGGGGGAAGTGCATTTCCCTTTTTTTTAATATCTTGGGAAGTTTTATGTGAAAGAGGGCAGATTTGGAATAGACATTAGGAAGAAGTTCTTCTCTGTGAGGGTGGTGAGGCCCTGGCACAGGTTGCCCAGAGAAGTTGTGGCTGCTCTGGAAATGTTCAAGGTCAGGCTGGATGGGACTTGGAGCAACCTGTGAAAGATGTCCCATGGCAGAGGGTTGGAATGAAATGAACTTTAAGATCCCTTTCAACCCACACCATTCTGTGTTCTCTGCTACGGAACTGGAAGGTGCTGTTTGTGTTTCTGCAGCTGGGCACTGACTCAGGATGGTGAGGAGCACTAAGATTTACAGGCTGCCTTCTGACACTCAGAGTCCTCTGCCTGACTGCAGCAGGAGACTCTCTGAGCCTCCAGGGACCCCTGTTATGCTGTACTCGGACTTGCTGATTTCCAGTCAGTAAGAGAAGCAGACTTTTTTCCATTTCCTTTCCTCTTGATAATGAGTTGTTCCTGAGCAGTCAGCTCAGCTGGGGTCTGCAGTCAGGCCTGTGCATGGTTGTGTCTCTCTAATAGTTAGGTCGACTGCCAAATGTTTTTGTCAAAGAATAAGGGTTGTGAGGAGCTGAACGGCCTCCACTTCCCTCAGGTGGCGTCCCCTGCAAGGCTGCCTGTCACACACTGCTTTAATGTTGAAACTCAAAAAAAAATACTGTAGCTAAGATGGGAAGCCCTGAGCATATTTTCACAGGGAAGCCCCACTTAAATAACTCTTCCATATGCCGTACATTACTTTTATCAGCACTGAGATATCATGTGCACACTCACTGGATACACATTTGAACGAGCTTTGAACTCCTTGTTTCAAAATTGCTCTGGCTCAAAACACAAAAACATCCACAGCTGCTCTTTGCTGGTATCACCCCCAAAGCTGACTTTCCACTGGGAGGCTCTGAGTTCTGCCTTTATTCCAATGGAATTTGGCATTTTTGGACTTATTCTGCTTTTGTCTCAGATTTCATCCCAATTACTTGTCCTTATCACTGGGGAAGTACCATACCCCTTTTTCATGAGAAGTTCAAGAATGCATTCGTTCACTGAGCAATGTAACACCCCAAGATGGTGAGCAGGTAAAGACAAATTTGCTGAAATAGGACAGAGATACAGTGGTATCCATTGTGAAAGGCCTGAGGAAGCCAAGTAACTGGGAAAAACAAAATGAGGGTTCTGCTAAGAAATCGGGGCAAAAATCCTTGTGTGCTTGGGCGGGGTCTGGAGTTGGAGAGGGCAGAGTGTGGTGTCCCCTCTGAAGTACTCCATGCTGTCTTGGTCTTCCTTCCATTTTCACATGGATCAAAGGCGCAGCTGGAGAGCAGCTGATTCATATGCTCAGATGGTAGGAAAGGGCATGCAGTTCGTGCATGCAGCCCTTTCCTTAAACAGCACACTTGATGGCATTCAATCTATTTAATGAAATCATGCAGTAATTCTGATTAGTGCCTACCCAGAAGAGTTGCTGCTTACCCTCAGATCCAAAGGCTAAGCAGCAATAATCCAATCATGGTAATCATAACTTACTACTTTGATCTTCAGATAAAAGAGTCTATAGAAGTGCAAAAGTGTTACATCACCGTTATTTGGACAACTTCAAAGCATGTTTTAAACACTAATGAATTCTCCAACTCAGTCTGATGAGGAGTAATAGAAGGCGAGTGTGTGAACAGAGGAGTAGAAAGGAAGGAGATGAGTGCTCACATGGTGAAAGGAAAAAACAATAAAATAAAATAAGCACTTGTACCCTGTGTATAGGTGTGAGACGTGATGAAAAGTCCACGAGGGTCCAGCTGCAGGAGCCAAGAGCACAGGATGCTCTCCCATAGGAGGAATTTTCTCTTCTCTCATTGCTTGAAGCTTGCAATAAGAAGCAAAATCTCAGGCTGCAGAGAGGAAAACAGAGGGAAGGGACAGCTTTTCATCTCAGCAGTGCTTCTGAAGCCTTAAAAGAAGTTTAAAAAGT
This sequence comes from Tichodroma muraria, assembly GCA_013390105.1. Taxonomy (NCBI): domain Eukaryota; kingdom Metazoa; phylum Chordata; class Aves; order Passeriformes; family Sittidae; genus Tichodroma; species Tichodroma muraria. The sequence goes on from WAAG01080687.1 coordinate 89,055, forward strand.
CACCAAATGGATTGTAGCAGGTGAAACAGGGGCAGCAGAAACACTGAACATGTTTTCCCTTCATAGTTTGGGAGTTTTAATGTTAAAAGACAGGCACACCTGTGCACATAAAGCTCTTCTGAAAACACTATCTGGGGAGAGCAGATTCATTCCTCACCACTTCCACAGGAGATATTGTATGTCCCAAAAAAAAAAAGAAAGGTTCAAAACTGAAACTAGAAAAAATCCAGCTTGTATGGCCTTGGTGAGGAATCACATTTTAAATTAGAAATGAGAGAGAAAATGAAGAGAATATTTGGAAATATTGCCAGAGTGAATATCTTCCAGAGCAGAAAATACTCTCTTTCCATTGCAAAGCCTTTCTCTAATCAGATTGGGAAACCTGACAAAAGACAGAAAAAAAAATAAAGCAAAATGAACGGTGGCAAGATACCTTGGAAGAAGTCTGAACTATCTTATTGTAACATTA